>CAUYRT010020735.1:0-10405 GCA_963574885.1 Lepilemur ruficaudatus
CCCTTCCTGCCTCTTGTTTGCATGTGGCTTAGGACAGCCTTTCCCACTCTGCCATTGCTGAGAGTCTCCGTGGTGGTTTCCTTCTTCTTTTATACCTTTCTATTTAGAGTTTCGGCCCATGAATCTACTTGGAATTTACTTGGAATTTACTTTCATGAAAGGTGGAAGATAGTGACGTAACTTGACTTCTTTTCCCAAATGGCCACCCAATGAATCCAGCCACATTGGTGGAGCACTGCGTTCTAGTGCTGCTGTGTGGCACCTTCTGGGATCCTCATGCTCCTAGCTGAGCACACCCTCTTTGGTTTCCTGGTGGTGAAGTTCCTGCTGAGGTTCACCCTTAACTGACTTGGGGATCCTCAGCTCACTGGGTGCCCTAAGGCAGGTGGTGTGTGTCCTTAGGGAAGGCTGCTTTGTCACTTATGAGCAGGCCTCTACCCCAGGCACCTTCTCAGGACATATGTTGGCCTGCAGGAAGCTTAGGAACCCTCACCCTGCTGACTTTCAAACCATGTGCAACTGGGGATGGGTCTCTTCCTTTTCCCAAATTGCTCTGTCTGTGCAGGACAAGAGCAACTTCCTTTTCTACCTATAGACTTGCTGCACTGTCCCTTATGGCAGCATTTAGCCACACTGGACATCAGTGTATTTTTGTATGTTGAGTCTATATCCTGCAAATGGTTTTGCTCATCCCATCTCTTGATATTTTTTTTTTTGTATGTGTGGTATATTCCATCACTCAGGAAATTTAAATTATCTCTTTGTGTCAATCTGTAGCCCCTGCTCTTTTTTCTTTTTTTTTTTTTGTTGCTAGGATAGCCTTTCCTATCCCAAGTGGATAAGAAAAATGTTTGCCTATTTCCATAGAAGAAACACAAAGACAAAATCCTGTTTAGAGTTAGCTCCTTTGTTATCCTACTAGTATTGCGTGTGAATGTGTCTGGCTGTCTGTTTGTACAAATGATTTCACATGAATATCTACCTTAACTTTCTCTAAATGTATACTTAGTTATACTCATGTCATTAATTATGTAATCCACCCTTTAGTTTTGATTGAAATTGCATTAACTTTATGGATAGACTTGGTTAGAATTGGCATGTTTAGAATTTTCCCCTCTAGGTACAGCTATTTAGAACTTTTTGTCACTTGGGAAATTTTCTTTATAAAGCTCTTTCACATATCTTTTGGGTTTTTTTCCTAAGTACTTATCTGGTTTGTGTGTGTGTGTGTGTGTGTATATATATATAAACATGATCTTTACCTTGTCCTACAATGCTATGCTTCTTTCATTCTGCTGTCCTTGTTCCATGTGCCAGCACACTGGACATCCATGGCTTCTGCTACTTTGGGAACAGTCATAAAAAAGGTGGATGGTCAAGAGCCTCATCACTGCAACTGTTGGGGCGGGGGGGAATGACAGAGCATCTGGGCCTATTATTCCACAAATATTCTTTTTCCAGAACTCTCCCTAAAGACCCTTTCCCTTCCTTCAGTTTACTTCTATATTTTCTTCCTTCCCCATTCCCCTGTCAGTGGAGTAGTCCAAACTAGTTCTTCTGGTTTATTCAATCATGTTTCTTTCATCCCTGGCAAGGTCTCCATTAAGTCTAGTCATCACTATTCTATTGTTCTTTGTTCTTGGATATCTGGACATGGGATTTTGAAGGAAGGAAAGGCAATTTGATGGCTGAAGCGATTACCACAAATAAGCATTCCAAATAACCATGTTGCACAACACCCCTCTGAGTAAATATTTGCGTCTCACAAAGACCAATTGTCAATGTGTAAGTCTATATCCTGAGTTCTGCATTTTTCATCATCTAGGCCTTTAAATTGGGTAGTAGATGAAGTTGGGACCCCCCCTCACTTGGGGACGGGTTGTGGAGGTAAGGGAAGTGATGAGAGATGTTATCACGAGCCTTCTCTCACAATGTTTATGAGCTTACCACTTGAGCTGGCCCACGTGGGATGCAGCACGTTTACAACTTGTGCATGTGAAGGTGAAAAAACTCACCCCAATGCTCTTCTTAAATTTCACGGTAACTTGTCTGGTCATATCTAATACCCACCACTCTATAGAGTTTCAATCTGGGAAATAAATAATTTGAACCAGGAGACATGGTGTTGGCTGTTTTTCCTTCTTCTGTCCTCTCCACAAAGTTTCTCTCTGCTGGACACTTCTTTTAGGTCCTGAGTTCTCACTACCTTTGGCTTGTGGTAGAGTCCTATGGTCAGAATCTCTCAGCCCTAACTTCCAATATGTAATGGTAGTGTTTGGAATTTAGGAAAATTCCAAATTGATGACTATGAATTTTAAAAATTAGCTTTGAGAATTCAAAGATTCTTGAGCAAGGTATTCTTTGTGTGAGGTTATTATCCTAATTACTTAGTCTCAATGGTGAATAATGAAAATGGACAGGGACACAGGGGGCCAAGTTGGCAACCAGGACATTGCCCTAGTAGTTTGCCTCAGTCTTCAGGGAGATAGAACAAAAAGAGATGTATGTGGAGGGAAGAAACGCTACAAAACATGTATCAGGCATCTAATGCTACATGATATCCATATGGCTAGACAAAGATAAGCCAACCAAGTTTTTACATTTCATATTAAATTTAAATTTAATTTATTTTTAAAAACAGTTAACACACCGCGGTGGTTCAAAATTCAAAAGACAACAAAGGGTACACATTTAAAAAATATCCTTTTAATCCCTCTCTTATACCAACTACTCAATTCTCTCCCACTGAGGAAATGTTAACAGTTTTTTTGTGTATTATTCCAGTGATATTATACATACACACACATACATACACATACATACACATACACTCATAACAATATGTGAATAACGTTGTCAATCCTTGGATATCACCAAATAAAAAGCTTGCTTTTCATTTTATACCTGAATAGTATTTTATTGCATTAATGTGTCATATTGAGTCTGTCCCCTATTTGTGGATATATAGGGGTTTTCTCCGATTTTTCTTGCTCTTACAAACAATGCTTCAATGGTTAACTCTATAAAAATTTCTGTTTCTTCCTTTCTCCCTTTCTTCTTTTCACCCATCCAATTTTAGTTGATTAAATTATATTTCTGAGTGTTTATCTTTATACTATTCAATATACTTATATGTCTATTGCCATTTGTTTGCTTTAGATGGTACCTTTTGACCCCACTTATTTTTTTTTTTTTTTGAGACAGAGTCTCACTCTGTTGCCCGGGCTAGAGTGCCGTGGCATCAGCCTAGCTCACAGCAACCTCAAACTCCTGGGCTCAGGTGATCCTTCTGCCTCAGCCTCCCAAGTTGCTGGGACTACAGGCATGCGCCACCATGCCCAGCTAATTTTTTCTATGTATTTTTAGTTTGCCAATTAATTTTCTTTCTATTTATAGTAGAGATAGGGTCTCGCTCTTGTTCAGGCTGGTTTCGAACTCCTGACCTTGAGCTATCCACCCGCCTCGGCCTCCCAATGTGCTAGGATTACAGGCGTGAGCCACCGCGCCTGGCCGACCCCACTTATTAATATTAAGAATAAGAAAATCAACATATTTACATTACCTCCCACCTTCTTTTTCTTTCCTCTCCCAATTATTGTTAATTATATAATTTCTAGTCCCTCTGAGTTTATCACTATTATATTCATTCTATAACCATAATCATCACATTTGTTTAGGTCTTAGTCCTAAATTTACGTAGATTTGACACTAATTGCTATACTTTTGCTGTAGCTTCTTTTTCCCCTGTGCTTCTGTCATTTTTGCCTTCATCTGTGATTGTCAAATTTCTTTTTCCACATTTTTCCCTGAGGCCTGACAGCTCACATTTTACCTCATTCTTATCTTGCCATCCCTTTCTTGAGCTCTTGCTTATTTGCTTCATTAAAACTTCCAAATTCATGTGAAATATTTGGTGAAAATTTTTACTCATGGTAACATTTTTCAGATGAGTTTTCTTTATCTGTCTTTTATTTTTCATATTCCTTTTCTCCTTTTTTAAAAATATATTATGTGTGTTTACCTCTTATGCCAATTCCATTTTGAGTTCCTGTCTTTAAGAAATATCAGGTTTTCTTGAACCAGTTATTTGCAGATCATTCATCTGTGACAAGGGCCAGAGTTGTATTCCATGATGTCAAAGATCTTCCTTATGGCCCACACCATTAGAGAGCGGTAGCTGGGGCTGTTGAAAGTGTAGTCTTGTCTCCCCTGCTGCTCAGGGGTAGAGTCATCTCCAGTGCTACCAAGGAGATTAATTGCTTACTGCAAATATAACTTGTCTCTGTGATTTCTTCTTTAGCCCAATCTCTTTCTGATTTTTATAACCCAATAGAGTCCATTGAGGTACTATAAACTTGTGCATGCTTCTTATCTTAAAATATATATAAACAGCTTCTCCTCCTTCTGGAATTTGGTGTTGCTTAGTGGCTGACTTGAGAGTGCAGCTGGACAGTTTCTGGAAAATTAACTGAACAGGCTGTCAAGCATAAAACCAATTTACGAATCCATGGAGACACTCTCTGTGAAGGAGTCAGAACCCGGTATACTGCCAGGCTTGGTTTGGACAGAGTCTCTAGTTAGGCCCAGAAAGGCAAACAACTCCCCATTCTTTGCCAGCCTTGCTGAGCTTTCTTACTACATGGTATAGGGAGCAAAGAAACTTACAACAGTTTTTTCCTGTCCTTACAACTGAGTTCATGCCTAACAAGAGAAAAACAGAAGACATTGAAGATGCTTAAATCACACCCCATTGCATCTTCAGTTGAAATAGCTTTCCGTTATTAATTTTCACAGCATTCATCACACTCCATTGTATTTCTTGTTTCCTTTGACTGTATTCTCCACT
This sequence comes from Lepilemur ruficaudatus, assembly GCA_963574885.1. NCBI lineage: Eukaryota > Metazoa > Chordata > Mammalia > Primates > Lepilemuridae > Lepilemur > Lepilemur ruficaudatus. Next base: position 4,847 of record CAUYRT010020735.1, read on the forward strand.
AGAATATGAGCTCTATGAACATAGAAAAGATGCCTATTTTACTTACCATTGAATCTCCATCTACCTGGCATATAATTAGTGCTCAGTGTCTACTCAATTTGCTCATCTTGGGTTTGAGCTGCAATTTTGGTTGCGGACAGGAGTTTGTGCTTGTGTACATATTTTTGAAATAGCTTTAAAAATGTGCATTATTTTTCAAAAGATAAACCTTCTCTCTCTCTTTTTTCTTTTTTTTTCTCACTCACTGACTCACCCACCCACCCATTCACTTCCTTCCTGAAAAGATAAACTTTGTTTTAAAAATGTGTTAAACAGTATTTATGGTATGGCCCTAATTAATTTTAAAATGCAGGTACATAAAAAAGACTGAAATGCTACACACTTGGTATCTTGCTGTTCCTTGGGATCCTGTTCTCTAGTCTTTTCTCTTTTCCAAGAATCTCATCCACTGCCATGGCTTCAATTATCACCTATATGTTAATTACTCACAAGTCTATGTATCTTGAGTTCAAGATTAATATATTGGATGCCTACAGATTGCATAGCCCATGGATATTTCACACTCAACATATTTGAAATGGGAGTCATTATACCAAAACTGTTCCCCCTCCTGTATCTACTGTCTCAGTGAACACAGCCACCATCCACCCAGTTGCCCATGCCAGAACCCTAGTCATTGTTGACTCTTCCTTCTTTTCCATTCTATAGTGCTGGCTTGTTACAAAGCCCCATTGATTCTACCTCATTAATGCTTTTTTTAAAAAAAATAAATTTTAACATGCATCAGAACAATGCATACACTTGACAACAAAGCAATTAGTATAGAGTTTATGATGAAAACAAACAGTTTTCCCTTCTGCTATTCCCTAGACTCAGTATCACTCTCTAGAGTGGCAACTTTTCTTAACCTTTTTGATTTTAGTTCCTTCTGATATAGTGGTTTTCAATCAGGGTAGATTTTGTTCCCCAGAGGACACTTGTCATTGTCTGAAGACATTTTTAGTTGTCACAACTGGGCGGAAGGGTACTATTGGCATCTTGTGAGTAGAGACCTGGGATCCTATAATGCACAGGATGGCCCCTGGCCCAAAATGTTAACAAGTGCCAAAATTGAGGAAGTTCTTGTGGTGATCTTCAAAATGCCAAAAATATACTTGTCCCCTAATGAACCTCTGATATGAAAATAGGACACTTTAGCTCATTTATATTACCATCATTCATTCCCTCTCTCTTATTTCAAATTTCTGTAGTGTTATTATTATTTTATTTTAGTCATAACCTCCACAACCATTTCTTGAGTACCGTTGTTTGCCAGGCACCATTGAAAGCATTTAGAATTTGGTAGTGAGCAAGACAGAGATAGCCTTTATTAAGATTGCTTTCTTGTGGAGGAAGTAGGCAATAAAAATAAATTAAAATACATAAAGTAGCTACATTTAACTTTGAATAATACACATAAAACTTAATTTTGTTTCATAAACTCCTACCAGTATTTTTTCACTTTGCACTTTGTAAAACAAGGGTATCAGCTTCACTATTCTTTCTTCTGCCTTTTATCAGCTTCTTTTATATCCCACATTCTGTCAGCTACACTTTTATTAAGTCTCATGTCTACTTAAAAATATCATCCCCACGGGTGATATGTGAATCATTTTTTAAAACTACACAAGATGGGTTCAAGTGCTGGGACACTACTTGGCTCAGCAACAAGCAGCATTTATATAGTCATAATCATCTAAAGACAGCTTATGGTTTTCGATGTCTAGAATTGAAAGCAGAAAGCTTTAATGGGAGACTTGGTTGTCATAGAACAGAATGTAAAAGTAAACTAGAACTTAGCTCCATGCAGATGGTTATATAAAACAGAAAACTCAGCTACATTCTCTCCCCTACAAGGAAGGGCAAGCTCCCTTTGATTTCAAGACCCCACAAAGGTACATTTTTGATGATAAGACAAGCTGACTAGTGTTAAAATCCCGCAGATATTTCCACAAGTTCAACCTAGGCCTTTCTTGGGATGTAGGAGTGTTGCCTTTATATCCATTTGATCACTTCAGACTGTTCTGGGAGCCCTATAGCCATGGTCTACTTATCTACTATCTTCTGGTATGGTATAACTAGGTGCAAGGTATAAATCAACTATGTCAGGTTATGAATGCATTTTACCCTGGGCATATTTACCTGCAACCCTCTTTGTAAATTGGGAGCTAGTTAAAAGGCTGCCGCATCCTATGTGGCATGGTCAGATCCCAGGGATGACTGGGATTAGCTTCTGATTTAATCCAGCCCACTATAGATGCTTACAAATGTTTTAAGATCCTGGCCAGGAATGGTGGCTTACGCCCATAATCCTAGCACTTTGGGGGGCCAAGGCACGAAGATAGTTTGGCACCAGGAGTTCAAGACCAGCCTGACCAAGAGTGAGACCCTGTCTCTACAAAAAATAAAAAAACATTAACCAGGTGTGATGGCGTATGTCTGTAGTTCCAGCGACTTGGGAGGCTGAGGCAGGAGGAGAGCTTGAGCCCAGGAGTTCAAGGTTGCAGTGAGCTATGATGATGTCACTGCACTCCTGCCTGGGTGACAGAGTGAGATTTTGTCTCAAGAAAAAAAAATGTTTAGGATCCAAGCTCAAGGCTCTTGAGTCACTTAAGGAAGACTGTTCTTACATTCAATACTCAATAGATTATTTTTCCTTATATTCCATCAAATGCAGAACCCATTCTGTATCTTAATTTGCTGCATTTTTGGAGCAAGTATACGTTTTTGTTTTGTTTTGTATATCTGGTTGGTTCTTCTGCTAGTCTTGCCTGAGGTCATTTATGTGGCTGGAGTCAGCTGACAGACTGATGGATCAGCAGGGGTTGGGGGTGGGTGCTGGTTTTCTTGTAGCTAAGATTGCCATATCTAACAAATAAAAATACAAGTAGCTCAGTTAAAGCTGAATTCCAGATGAACAAGTAATATCTTTATGTAGAAGTATGTCCTACACAATCTTTGAAACATACATATGCTAAAAATTTATTTGCGTTCAACTTAGATTCACATTTAACTGGGAGCCCTATATTTTATCTGACAACTCTTTTAGAGGTCTTCAGTTGGAGCATCTCTGTTCTATACGGTCTCACCCTCCACAGGTTAGCCTGGGCAGGTTAACACATGGTGGTTTTAGAGCAGGAAGAATGCAAACCTCATGGAAAATACACCATTCATGCCTCTTCTTGGGCCACGTTTGCTAACATTTAAACTGGCCAAAGCAAATCACACAGCCAGGCCCAGAGTCAATGTAGGAAGGGACTAAATAATAGTGTGGATAGAGAGAGGCATGGTTCATTGGGAGTCATTACTGTAATATTTTCTTAGAGGATCTTCTAATTGTTTTTCTTCCATTATTCCCCTTTACTTTATCACACTAGTTCTTCTAACCTCTCAATCATTTTCTAACCTCTCAATTCATTTTACCAAGTCTCCTTTTATTCATGAGTTCATCTACTACCTTAAATCCTCTGTCATCTTGTTCCGCTTTGATCTGGTTAATTAGGGCTTACTGTTTGTCCATCATCATAGAAGTAAACATTATTTTTCCAAGTTGGGATACTATTTCCTGAATTCCATATTTATTTTTCACTTGATTACTACCTCATTTTGTTGGAGTGCATGTTCAAATAACTTCCTAAGAGAAAATGTACAGGAGGTAAACTTTCTGAGTACTTTTAGCCCTGAAAATGTCTTTATTGTCATCATATACCTGCTTGAGAGTATGTTTAGGAATAGAAGACTAGAAAGAACCATATTCTCTAAGGATTTAGAGGCATTTATACATTGACATTTAGTATTTGTAGGGGACATTCCCCTTACCCTGGGAAGCTTTTAGGATCTCCTTTTAAACCTTATTATTTAAAAATTTCTTGAGGATATATTTAAGTGAAGGCATTTTTTATGGATTGTGTTGGGTGCACAGTATAACTTTAGCTTTAATTTAAAGAGTAATACAGAGAAAAATATTGAGAATCTATATGTACGTCATCCATAATTAACAACAAACATCAAAACTCCTTTGTATTTATTTATAATCTTTTCCTTAATAGATAAAATTAAACTACATATATTGTTGGATTCACATCTCCCTCCATCCCTTCCCAGAGGCAATTGATATTGCAAAATTGATGCACATTTTCCAGTGCTCATTTTTAATGTTGCTAAAAATATATGTATCCAAAAATGTATAGTATTGTCTCATATTCTTAAAATTATACAAATGGCATTATACTATATCTTTCTGCAAATTGATCATTTCACCCAACGTTAGGTTTCTGAGAGTTTTCAAGAATGATAGATAGAGATGGAGTTCACTCATCCTTACTGTTTTATAAATTCTATTATATAAATATATGACATATAATTTATTCAGAAACCTCCTGAAAACATCCGCCTTACACTGAAACATCAACCATTAAAATCAGAAACAAGACAAATATGCACTGTATCAACAATACTGTTGTTCTGGAGGTCTCTGACAGCTCAATGAGATAAGTAAAAGAAATGCACTATATAAACTATTGAATGGGAAGAGATAAAACTGTCATACTCTGTAAACTATGTTTATTTACATAAAAATTCAAAGAAAAAAAGAGACAAAATAATAAAATTAATAAGACAATTCACTAAAAGAGCCTGACTCTAGGATGACAATGCTACATCAATAGCTTTTATAAAAATCAGCAATAGATTCTTAGTTTTGAATGGAACATGCATATAAAAGTATAAAATTTAAGAGGCACAAAGTACAGAAAAAGACAAGTATCTCCTCATTCAAGCCTAATGTACTTGCCAGTAGGCAAAAGACCCACAAAACTCCTATCTCTTTCTTTGTGCATCATTCCAGAGTAATTCTATATTACAACATGTACAATCACATATGATAATATTCATGTATAATGTCATGACATGTGTAATGTTTATAATTATATGCAAAACACACTGTTTTGAAACTTGCTTTTGTCCTGCACAGACAGAGTAATTTGGGAAAGGGAAGAGACCCATCCCCAGTTGCACATGGTTTGAAAGTCAGCAGGGTGAGGGTTCCTAAGCTTCCTGCGGGCCAACATATCTCCTGAGAAGGTGCCTGGGGTAGAGGCCTGCTCATAAGTGACAAAGCAGCCTTCGCTAAGGACACACACATCACCTGCCTTAGGGCACCCAGTGAGCTGAGGATCCCCAAGTCAGTTAAGGGTGAACCTCAGCAGGGACTTCTCCACCAGGAAGCCACAGAGGGTGTGCTCAGCTAGGAGCGTGAGGATCCCAGAAGGTGCCACACAGCAGCACTAGAACGCAGTGCTCCACCAATGTGGCTGGATTCATTGGGTGGCCATTTGGGAAAAGAAGTCAAGTTACGTCACTATCTTCCACCTTGCATGAAAGTAAATTCCAAGTAGATTCATGGGCCGAAACTCTAAATAGAAAGGTATAAAAGAAGAAGGAAACCACCACGGAGACTCTCAGCAATGGCAGAGTGGGAAAGGCTGTCCTAAGCCACATGCAAACAAGAGGCAGGAAGGG
>CAUYRT010020736.1:0-21903 GCA_963574885.1 Lepilemur ruficaudatus
GTAACAGTTCTCTAGTTATTTTTTCTTTTTTTTTTTTTTTTTTTTTTTTTTTGGGTTATTAAATTTTTTTAAACATTTGAAATATCTTAAAAGTTTTACAAAAAATTTAACAAAAAAGAAAAACATAAAGCAAATCAATAAAATTTAAATTAATTGGTTTTGGTTTTACTTTTTTTTTAAATTTATTGTAAAACTGTAAAGAAATTTAAAATTTTAAAAAAAATTTAATAACCAAAAAAAAAAAAAAAAAAAAAAAAGAAAAAAGAACTAGAGAACTGTTACTTTTAAATAAGCAGCCAAATGAAGAAAACTTTTTTTTCTAAAAAAAGATTAAGAATGTAAAAGTACATTTTAATATTAAAAAAGCATCTTAAAAAATCTATAACAAGTTTATGACAAAATCTGTATTTGAAAAAGGCCTGTAAAAACAGCAGGACAGAATTGCCCTCATCACCTTTTACTTTTTCTCGTCAGAAAAAAGTGTATGCATCTCTGGAACCATAAATGATGTTAAAATAGGCATTTATAAAATGGTAAGAAGAATTTCATGGGAAGTTTCTGTTTTTTACAATCATTGGCATTGCAGCCATCAGTAGGTCACAAGTAAAACTTCTCTAGCTAAAAAGCAAAATGGAATATCAAGTTTTGAACTGTATTAGGTCTGTTGCCTGCGTTTTGCTGATCTCATCTTTTCAAAGCGTGACTCCATCTCTTCCAAGACTTTGGGTGTATATCGAACAACTAATTTAACCTTTCCTTGAGCGGCTTTTAGCAGTTCTACAGCTTTCTCATGATGCTCTCCTTCCACGCTCTAGGGAAAAAACACACAATAACTAGCTTTTAAAACTAACTCAAAATGCAAAAATGTTTAAAATACATATAAGTAAAACAATTTTAATATAATTTCAACAGTATAAAACTAAGAAATAATCCCACTTATTATTTTAATCATTGCAAAATCCTCTGCTACATCATATTGTTCAGTCTGAAATTGGTGTTAAGATCCAAATAATTAGCGTGTCAGTCTACATGTCCTGTTATTTTACTAAGTCAGAAATACATCAAGCAATTGCCATTCTAGAAAAGTATAAAATCAGGGCAGATTTCTAATTTAATGTATTGCCTTAACTACTAAAGAGCTTCATTATGTCATTAAAAAAATATACTAAGCACTGAGCACTGCTACTTTACATGGGAAAAAAGCAAAACACACTTAAAGTGCCTTTTTTTTTTTTTTTTTTAAGAGACTGGGTCGTGCGGTGTTGCCCCGGGGCTGGAGTTCAGTGGCATGATCATAGCTCACTGTAACCTCGAACTCCTGGAATCAAGCTTCCACTTCAGCCTCTCGAGTAGCCAGGACTACAGGTGTACACCACCACATCCGGCTAATTTTTTAAAAAATATTTTGTAGAGATGGGGGTCTCACTATGTTGCCCAGACTGGTCTTGAACTCCTGGCCTCAATTGATCCTCCTGCTCTTTGGCCTTCCAAACTACTGGGAGGACAGGTGTGAGCTACCACACCCAGCCTTAAAATGCTTAAAAAAAAAAAAAAAAAAAAAAAGGATTACTGTACTAAATACTACTGCCTAGGATTCCTTCACAGGATTTCCAAACTAGTTTCTTAGATTTTCCCCTACATCTGCTGTTTCTGTAGCTCAAATACGCCCACAAGTGGTCACAACACATTACTACAAGTAGAAATAAAATTCATCCTTACCACTCCATTAACAGAAAGGAGTTGATCTCCTCGTTTGAGTCCCCCATGTCTATCAGCAATTCCTCCTGGAATTATTCGAGATATATAGATTGGAGAGTTTTGTTCTTTGCCTCCCATAATATTGAATCCAAGGCCTTCTTCTGTTTTTGGTAGCTCAACAACTCGAGGATGAGAATGTCCTTCACTGGCAGCAAATGCGGCAACAGTAGCCTGAAAGAAAATTTTATGCACTTAAAAACATGACCTTTGATACTTCAGTTCTTTGTCTCTTCTTAAAAATTACTTTTGAGATACATACTTTTGATGTCTGAATGCCCGCAAATTCACTGGTAGTTCTGAGAAGGTAAGTTAAGCAGGCTTTTAAAGAGATGACAAATGAGTAAATACTCTGGATTATGTAAGAAATATCACGATTTTTCAGGTCACTCCTAGCCCATCCAGTGACCAGTCTTTTGCAAAGTCCCTTGTGTACAGAGGTTGGCAAGCAGGCTTGCTGAGCAGATGAACACTATGCACATTAGGGAGAACCCCTCCTCCAGCATGCCAGCAGCCCTGAGCTTCAGGTCCAGACAGCCCAGCTCTTTCAGGGGCCCTTGTGCAGGACAAAACCTACCTACATAATCCACACAGAGGTGCACTTGTATGTAGTCATTTTGGCTACTATACTAATTGTACTATATACTAAATAACTAAAATGGCGAGAAATAACTCAATATTGAGGAAGAGAATGGTATATATATCCAACCTGAATTTTTGTTGTTTTTGCTAACTAATTACAACTGAAGAACCCCACAGAAGATGAAACAGAGTCATATCTTTTTTTAAAGCTCAAGTTTAGACTAATCTAGGCTAAATTCTAAAGTTGGAATATTTTGTTTCATTTTGCTTTTAAAGTTAATTAAGTAATCTGGCACCATTTTTTTTGTGATGGATCGGGATGTATAAGCAAAAATGGGAGGAGGGAGAAAGGAAATCAAGATTTGTTGAATACTCAACTATCTTCGAAGCTCTGAAAAAGGCCTCATTTTTCAGATAATGCAACTAAGGCTCAGAAATTCAGTAAGCTGTGTAGGTCATATAACTCAGGAATTAAAACCAAGTTTCTATGGCCTTTTCTACTCTGATAAACTACACTCATATGTTTAAATGTTTGTATTCAACAGAGAATCCAGTATTTTCTTTTGTGAGCCAATAACTATCAATGAAAAATTACCTGCTAATGACTAATTCTTGTACAAGTCACCTACTGCTGATCTTAACTTATTCTAACCACATGACAGACATTAAAGTCAATGCCTGAATTACTTGAGGAAAACACTGGCATGGAAATGCACATAAACCTGCCACCTGCAGCTCTGAAGAGGTAACCTACCACTGACATTATACCAGATTTGCAGAGTTAAGGTAAAGGAGAAAGTAAAGAGCAACCTGGGGGAGTACTCTAGCCCTACCATTTACTATTTGAGTGGTTTGAGGCAAGTAACCTTATCGTGATGCTTCTTCATTAATAAAGATAATAATTCATATTTCAGAATTTGATGAAAATTCACATATTACATATATAACATATATAATGTATACAACACAATTATGTATTGCATGATCTATATTCGTAAGCAAATACACTTCCGATGCATTATCTAAACTGCATAAAATATTTTATGTAGAGACAATGGAAAAAAATGTCCCATTTCTTAGTATTTGAGAAGTTTAGTGTAGGTTGAAAGATACATGCTACTTTTCAAAATAAGCTTATTATAAATCTAATAATTGCATATTTTTAAAACTCTAATTTATGAATCACTCTCACTTTTAGTAGATTAAAAAAACAGTACCTTTGCAGTTGCATTAGCTCTCACTTCAGGACTGCTACTGATGTCCACAGTCTCATAGACGTGTTCATACACCTGCAAAACCCAAAGTTATATTTTAAATCTTAGAATATACCACATTTGAGTTCTTTGTGAAGTTAATGTGTTAAAATTTTAGGCACAGTTATGCATCTTTGTAAAATGTTTTCCTATTACAATTCCAAAAATGAGAGGGATAAGTTCTAATGTTTTCTAAAGTTTATTTTCTTAAATTCTGAACCCAAATTTCAGAGTATTATCTTACCTAATGAACTCAGATTTTTAGTAAATCACATGTACTCACCTCTCTCACAGCATTGCAGAATTCACTTTGAAGGACTCTTTGCAAAGCCTGAAGTTTCTGCGGTGGTACCTCTCCACTCCTTTGCAGTTTTTCCAACAATTCAATTGCTCTACAAATATCTAGAGTTAAACACACACACACAGATAGATAATTTTCTCTGAGGATTCTCTCAATGCCTATGTAACAGTGTAGCACTTAGGATTCATTCCTCAAACAGTAACAGTTAATATGCAGACGATAGAAGGGAAAAAAGTATGCATGTGCACATATGTATGTGGGGGAGTTGGGGAAGAGATTATAAACGTGTACACACATGGACAGTGGGAATGTAAAATCTGAGAACAATAACTTTTGCAGATTAGGAAAAGATATTGTTACAGAAATATAAAATTTGGAAAACAGCATCTTTGAGGGAATATAAAAAGTGAATATAAAACACCAAATGCCATAGGAAAGGACCAGGGCTCAAATGTGATAGACACGTCAACATTATACTGCTTCAGAAAAGCTGGCAGGATTACCAGAAACTATTTAGTCAAAAAATTTTACCTAATTACCAGTATTAGTAACGAAAGCACTGAACAGTACAAGACACTAGTGAAATCACTGTTCATTTCCTGAAGAAACATGATACATAGGTGGATATGAACTGTCCAGTAACAGATACAGTAAGTGGTAGGGACGCATGTAAAACAACAGTACAAATGAGTAAAATGAAATAAATTAACTGGTTTGTTTTCAACTTTCCATCATTAACACAATGATTTAATTCAGACAAGTTCAATCCTATACATAGGTTTACAAAATAGAAAAATAAAGCAATTAGCTTTGTCAATTTGGTCTTAATACTACCTGCGTGACCTTGGGTTTATTTAACTTCGTCTCAGTTTCTTTCACTGTAAAATGGAAATAACAGTACTTTCTTCGTAAAAGTGAGGAAGTTATAAGTTCAGTTGATGACTGAAACAAATAATATATACAAAAGGGTCTCACAAACACAAATGTTATGTTACATAGGCACTAATTAATCAGAAACTAAGGAGTTATATATATTTATACAAATATATGAAGCATGTTAGACAATTCTTATTGGGAAGTGTGAGGATATGTGAGAGGGTAATTCCTTATGAATTAAGAAATTTCAGAAGATTCAGGGTCATGTTATAACAAAGTTAATGGCTATCTATACTTTAGTTTTTTTTTCAAAAACTGTTTTTGTTCACGCTTTGTGTGCCGGGGGCCAGAATACCTACTATTCTACTATTTATTTACCTCTTTTTGACTTATGTGGAAGAAGTTTCTAATTTCATGTTAAGCTAAAGGACTGAGAATTTTTCTTTATAGAATTAGTATCCTCTTCTGTTTGCAGACGGAAAACTATTAATAAATGTAGTAAAGAAAGCAAGCAGATTTTTCAATTTCAGGTAAAAAAAAAACAAAACAAAACAAAAAAAGCTTAAACTGATGTTTATCAAATACAATGGAAACAGATGTTCCCCATCCTGATTTTCCACCACCCAAATGGCTGATAAATGTAGACTATTTGTTCATCAATTATTTTGATTTACAAAGTTATAACACGTAAGCCATATAAAAATTTCCAATTAACAAAAATATTGAAAAAAGTAAATATTCTTTCCTAAATATAAACTGTACCTAATATGTGCTCAAATTGTGTTCCATTGAATGTTTTGAGGATTTAGAAGGCACTCTAAATCATGTAATTCTAAATAAGACTCAGAGTTGCTGTAATCTGACTCTCTTTTCCTGCTAAATGGCAATCTCAGTATTCTTGGAGGAATGGTTCCAGGACCTCCCTCCTATACTATGGGATACCAAAATCTGCAAATGCTCAAGTCCCTGATATAAAGTGACATATATCTATGCACATCCCCCCACATATTTTACTCATCTCTAGATTACTTACAATACTTAATACAGTGTAAATGCTATGTAAATAGTTGCTATACTGTATTGTTCAGGGAATATGACAAGGAAAAAAAGAGTCTGTACATGTTCAATACAGATGCAAGTTTTTTTCCTCTGAAAATTTTGGATCTGCAGTTGGCTGAATCCATGGATGTGGAACCCATTTATGTGGAGGGCCAACTGTAATTCATTCTATTAAGGAGCTAAGCATTCTATTGTAGAACTGAAAAGAACTCTGAAACAGCAAAAAACAAAGCCATGACCACCAAAACTAAATGCCAGAGGTGAAGTTCCACTTTTGTGCTGCACTTAAAAATACAAAAGACCATTAACATGTTAGATCCTACAACTAGCTTTCAAAGAAAAAAATCTACTTCTCTTAACAGCGTACAAGTTTGTTCCCATCTATAAAGCACAGTGCCTTTGTGCTCAGGAGAAAGATGTCATTCTTAGGCCTAACTTAGCAAGTCTCCCTAGAGTAACTACTCCTGTGTCATAAAATGATGCTTTAATTAATGGCCTGGTAGGATGAAGGGAGACAATCTCATTTATAAAGAGGCTTCCAAATGATGAACACCATAAGGAACAAATTAACATGTCAAGTGCACTGTTGGAAGGCATGAGGAAAGAGGTTTCTAAGTACAATAATTCTAAAAATGTATTTCCGTCTTAGAGAACGATATTAATATTCGAATTATAATTGAAATGTTATTATGTGCAATATAATTTCAATCTCTATCCTATACTTTACCACTAGTACTCAAAATGTTTACTTGTACTTCTTGCCTCCTACTTATAATTTATAATGCTGATGTGTCAAAAGCATGCTTGAAATTGTTTGAAATAAAGGATTTGAGGAGGACAGAATGGAATGTCGGAAATCTGTAACAGGACCCTGGTAGGGGCATAGCCAGATATTTTCACAGGCTTGTCGCTAATTACTCAGCAGAACAGGTTTTATTTTCCTTGACAGTCTGCTCTAAGAAGCAATTAACCAACCACAGTTTGCGATTATAGGGTTTGTAAAGAATGAATAACACTGCACCTGCAAGTGTTTTACAATCTACCACCATTCAGCCTGCTTGCATAACCTACTTCCCAAGACTAAATCAGTAGGACTGCTTGTTTTTAAAGCACCCTATCCATTCCTGGGAAGAACACCAAAGCTAGCAAATACCCCAACCCAAATACAAATGAGGTTGTGGTGAAAATAATGAAGGAGTTTGTGTGTAAACAAGAACAGGGGGGCGGCGGAGTGTCTGTGGAAATACATTGCGTCTCTGCGAAGTGGGTGACATGCGGGTGAAGTCGGAGACACTGGGTTCGTGCGTGCGTTTGTACGGGCAATGAGTGTAGTCTGTCCGAACCGGGTGTGTGACGTTCACTTCTCCGGTTTACAGATCTCTGAATGCCGCGTCTGCTGTGCCCACGCAGAAAGCGCGTGTGCGGCGTATGTCTGCGAACGCTAGCAGGTTGTGTTTAGTTGAGCTATGCCCCAGGACAGCCCGTGCGAACAGAGGGGGGCTCTGGGTATCAGTCAAAAGACCGTAAGCGCCCTCCCAAGAGCAGTGCTCAGCGACGTCTGCGGTCTCTGGCGCCAGCGCGAGGGACAGCCTGGCTCCGGGCCTCGGAGCCTGGGCCACCCCTACTCTCCTCCAACGACATGTTAGTCCCCCAACCCTTCCACCCATCTCAGTCCGAGCATCGGCCGCACTCACCCCTCTCCAGCCGCACAGGCTCCCCTAGCGCCGCCATCTTCTCCCTTAGCCTGCAGACCCACAGGAAATGACGACAGAAGGGCTGCGGTGAAGGGGCGGGGCCCAGCGGGAGCCGGAAAGGCGAGGACCGGCCAGTATCGCGAGAGCGGGAGGGACGTCTGGGAACCTCGCAGGCGCCCCCAGCGTTGAGGGTACCTGGATGTGAGGCTTCGAAGGTTAGCTTTGCTCAGTTTCTGAAGTGGGGGCAAAGTTTTCTCCTTCCCCGGCCTCATAAGGTTGAAAAGAGCTGCTTTCCTAACTCTTGCTCCCTGCCTCAAGCTTTACTACGCCTTATCCCGCCCGCTTGGAACCCTTGACTGCACGTGGAAGAGTCCGCTAGCCAGGATTCCAGTCCCAGCTTGACCGTTGCCAGCTCTATGGCTGTGGACTACTCACTTTCCCTCCCTCGGCCTCAGTTTCCCCATCTGTGCGACGAGAGGTCTTATCTCCGAGGTTCTTCTATACTTCTTAAACTCTGAGATTCGGTGACAAAGGTGTAAATGGCGTATTGTAAATTCTCCTTTTGTGGCAGCATTGCTTTAATTTAAAAAATCCAAGGCTTGAATCTTTCCTTCTTTCTCTGTTTGAGAGTAAGGGTTGGAAGTAGAAACAGCGTTAAACATACCTGGGTGAGGGACAGAAAAAAGCACTTTGGTGCACCACAAAGTATAATTTTAGGAAGCTGATTTGAAATCTTAGTGTAAATGAAATATTATGGAGTAAAAGATATTCTTAATGCACTATGGATTCTTAGGGCCACTTTTGAAATTTTCGTGAACCAAGAAAAATTTTAGTATTTGAATTCGACTGATATTTACCCAAGCCCTTAGTCTGTGCTGATATTGTTTCAGGTGCTTTCACATCCAAGATTTTAACACTTCATGATAGGGTTGCCTTTAGCCCACCCTTTCCATTCAACTGTAATATTTTCTTCTTCTAATCCTTCATGAATGTCACCAGTATGCTTCCCCCCTCTTGGACCCTGATTTCATCATTACAGGTTCTGTTCAGAAACTTTGAATGGTTTCTCTCTCTCTTTACTGTTTCTACCAAAAATAAAAAAATTAGCCAGGTGTGGTGTCGTGCACCTATAGTTCCAGCTACTTGGGAGGCTGAAGCAGGAGGATTGGTAGAGCCCAGGAGTTTGAGGTTCCTGTGAACTAGGCTGATGCCATGCACTGTAGCCCAGGTGACAGAGCAAGACTCTGTCTCCAAAAAAAAAAAAAAAAAAAAAGCCAAAAAACAAATCTGCACATGAAAATGACTATATATAAAAATACAGTAATTAATATAAATATATATTTATTTAAATACAGATTCCCTTGAACTTCATAGACCTTTTTTATTCTTTCTTTCTTTTTTTTTTAAACAGAGTCTCCCTCTTTCACCTGGCTAGAGTGTAGTGGTATCATCATAGCTCACTACAACCTCAAATGCCTGGACTCCTCCTGCCTCAGCCTCCTAAGTAGCTGGGACTACAGGTATGCACCACCACCTACCACACCTGGCTATTTTTGGTAGAGACAGGGTCTCATTCTTGCTCATGCTGGTCTTGAAATCTGGACCTCAAGCAGTCCTCCTGCCTTGGTCTCCCAGAGTGCTAGGATTCTAAGTGTGAGCCACTGAGCCCAGCTCTTCATAGACTTAATAAATTAGAATCTTTGGGGAAAGGTTCTGGGAATCTACATTTCAAAAACTCTCCAGTGGTTCTGATGAAGCTAGCCTGATCCAGAGAACTGTGTTTGGGGTTCAAAAGATTATTTCCATGACTTTTTCCAACTAAAATTCTGTTTCTTTATGAAATTGCAGAGGCAAATTATTGAGAGAATAATTTCCATTATAAAAGAATATTTTGCATTAAGGGCAACATTTCTAGCTGATGGTAAAATTAAATTTATATTAATTGAAGCATAAGAAAGGAAGAAAAAAGTTTTGCAAGCTACTTCTGAGAGGGGAAATATTCAAATTAACAACCCATTTGTATTCAACATACAAATAAATTAAAAAATAGCTATTGTGTTAAGAGAAAGCCTCAAAATATTTCTCCCTAATTGATAAATTCTAGAGTATTATTGTTGAGAAAGACCTAGAGAGATCAACTCCACTTTACAGGGGAGAAGATGGATTGGTGTCCTATATCTCAAAGGAGGCAATTATGAGCATGAACCAGGGAGAGCTGCTTTTACTTTTATGCCTCTGCCAGATTATTAAATCATCAGACTCCTAATCAAGAATTGCTCTTCCTGTGGAAAAACTCTTTTTCACCTACTGCTTCCTCATATTACTTCCTGCTTCCGAGATGAAGAGGAACTTTAAAATTAGAATAGGAAGTCTGAGTCTAGACAAATCCCAGTGAAAGCTAAATTATGCAAATTTAATCTTTGTAACAAATGAGTCCTAAATAGGCTGCCAAAGTATGAAAGCTTTCTTAACCCCAGGCATTGCAAATACAACCTATTATACTAAGACAGCATCAATAAAGAGAAAAAGGGATTGGGTGGGGAAAGTTAGGGATAGAAGATTGTCTAGAGAGAAGCTAGGAAAATGGAATAATATAAAGCAGGATGTTCCAAGTGAAATGTTTTACTATTTTATTGCCTCTTGAACCATACACAAATAGACACTGTTATATAAAATAGATATTTAAAACAATTATGTGTTATTGCAGAGTAGAACATTGCTCTTAAGTAAAGGGGTCTATTTCGGTTTCTAACAGTACAATTAAAGTCTCAATCTTTTTTTCCCCCCCAACAGAGTTTCTATAGTATACGCCTCAGAAAAGTAAAATTTGAATAAATGGCTTCCTTATTTGAGATGAATGATATTGTCAAATGTAAAATAGCCTGCATTTTAAATGAATTAAACAATATATTTTTCAAAATTTAAAAAACCAAATAAAGAGAGCAAAAAACAATATATAAAAATATTCAGTCTATGGTCAATTAAATATAAAAATATGGGAAAATACCTTTATGAACACCTTTTGAAAGGAAATTTTATCACAGATCTCAGATCAGAACATAAAACCCCATCTTGTAGTTTCAGAGATCTAAAGTAAACTCTACTTTTCCTTGTTAGGATGAGTTGCAGATTATATTAAAGTGCAAGAGTTGACTTTTTTAATGTCAATTGTTTCATCATCATTCTATGGTACATGTAAAGGCACAGATTGATGTATTTTTCTGGCATCTTCCTGACGCACCCTTGCCCTAAATAAATCTGTTTGCCAGGATCTTGTCGCTTAAATTAGCCATCTCAAACTCTTGGTCCTGCCAACACAGGCAATTGTGCCAATGTTCTCAGCATCTACTGGCACATGAGCTGTTGCCTTTTTCTTTGGCTTTCCACGTGTACCTGGGGCCATCATCCTTCCTTCACGAGACAGCAGCCTGGCTTAGTAGTCCCAGAGAAAGACTTTGGGATTGGTTGGACTCACTCTGGTTCTCTCCAGGGTGTGCATCCTGCACGATGTATTTTCAGCCACACAATGTATTGTTTAGAATTTGTCGTGCACATACTTGCAGACTGGCAGAGCCACCTGCCAAAGATGAGAACCTTTTAAGTTGTTGTCAAACGTCATAAAATGTGTTCCGTGATTAATTTTGTGGGCACAGATTGGTTTTTGCACGGAGTCCAAAATTTGGGATATGTCACAGTGACTAAATGGCACCGGCATGCTGAATGAATTTGGAATTTGTTTTGTCAAGTGTGGGAGCAGGCACACAGATGGGCTTTGATCCAGTGGTGCTGCTTGGAATTCTCATTATAGCTATGATGTCACGTGTCACGTGGAGTGGGTGATAACGCTGCCAGATTGTAGAAAAAGCAAGGCAAATAAGAAAGTACACAGGCCGAAAGAAAGGGCTTAGGTAGCATAGGAAGCTTTCATTATCAGATGACTTCTTAATGGACATAAATGTTGTTTCAGGACTGCCAAAAATATGCATAGTAAAAATACAAGCAGAGAAGAAAACTTCCAACTGAAAGGGCCCTTTAAGAAAGGCCCATATAACCTAGGAAGTCTTTCTTCTCAGAGAAGATCAAGTACAAGAAACATATCCTTGATTTTTATATTAAGCTATGAAAGAAATCTTTGAGCTGCAAGGAAGAGTCTTTTTGTAATATGTAGTCAAACCCAAGCCAAGGCATTTTGCTTTATAAAAAAGCTTTGTCTATTCAGAAGGTTAGCAATCATGCTGGGAAATGGAGAAAAAAACCCTCATAATGCCAAAGAAATGCAGTGTATTCTCACCAAGTATGTGCATCTGAATTCCCTGTGGGGCTTTAAAAATATATTCGTGATGCAGCTAAAGCAGTGCTTAGAGGGAAATTTATAGCTGTAAGTACCTATGTTAAAAAAGAAGAAAAATCTCAAATCAGTAACCTAACCTTCTATCTTATGACACTTGAAAAAGAATAGCAAACTAAACCCAAGCTAAGTAGCAGAAAAAAAACCTAGCAAAGGTTAGAGCAGAAATAGAATAAATAAAAACAATATGGAGTAGAAAAAAATAGAATAGAAATAAAAGCAATTGAGAAAGTCAGTGAAATTAAAATTTGGGTTTCTTGAAAATGTCAACAAAATTGACAATCCATTAACTAGACTGACAAGGAAAAAAAGAGAAATTACTAAAATGGGAAATGAAAGAAGGGATATTACTACCAACATTAAAAGAATATAAAGAAGTATAAGGGAATACTATGAAAATCTCTCTTTCTCTTTTTCCGCACACACACATGCACACACTTGCCCATATACTACAGATAATTATATAACTATACATATGCTAATTGTATATATTCATGCTAGAGGCCCACCATGTAGATTTTTTATTCAAAAACTCTCAAATATGGTGTGAAAATTTATATTTTTTGAAAATATGAAAGTTTTTGTGACACGCACTCTTTGTTGAGAACTACTGACTTGGCATATACTAAGTATTAAAAAATATTGTTGACTTACAATTAAATATGTATTAATTAGGATTAGGAACTGCTGCATATAAATACAAAAGTCCAAAATAATAGTGCATTTAAGGTGAGTAAGAGAAACCCCAAAATAAGTAATTTGGGACAAATATGACAGCCTCACAATGTCATCAGGGATCCCAGCTTCTGTCATTTTGCACCACCATCCTAGGACATGGCTTCTGTGTTCAAGTTCACTCATAATCTGAGACAGCTGCAGGAGTTCCAGCCATCACATGTGAGTTGCATGTCAGAAAAAAAAATAAAGAATTGCAGAAGGGTAAAAATTGCCCTTTCCAGTTGAGTAAGCATCATTAAAGCACCCTTTCTAGATGTCCAACATAATATTTTGACCTGTATTTTATTAAAAAGAATTCAATTACATGGCTCCATCTTGCTACAAAGGAACTCTGAAATAAATTCTTTTGTTTTGAATAAGAAAGGACTCAGCTACAAAAATGCAACTCTGTCCCCAAGGAAAAAGCAGTAAATGAATCTTGGGATAAGCCTCTAGCAAGCTTTGCCATACCATACCACAACTTCTAAAACTTACCTCTAAACCTAGTTCCTGAAGCATTGTAGGTCGATAGATTTTATTTCCCTCCATTGGAAAGTTTTCAACCAGTTAACTCAAAAATATTTATTGAGCAGGTGCTATGGGAAAGAGGAGAAATGTCAGATGTGTTCCCACCTTAGAGAAACTTTCAAGCAATTTTGGCAAATGGAATCCATGTAGTGGGGCACAGGGTACACAACTGGGGCTGGGGAGGGTGTAAAAGAAAGGGGGTTTAGCATTTAAGTTGAGACAGATTGTGGAGGCTCCTGAATGCTTGGATTTTATTCTTTGGGCCAGAGGGAGCCACTGAAGGATTTTAAAAATTGAAGGATTGGCTGGGCGTGGTGGTTTATGCCTGTAATCCTAGCACTCTAGGAGGCCGAGACGGGAGGATCGTTTGAGCTCAGGAGTTCGACACCAGCCTGAGCAAGAGTGAGACCCCGTCTCTATTAAAAATAGAAAGAAATTAGCTGTACAGTTAAACATATATAGAAAAAATTATTAGGGCATGGTGGCACATGCCTGTAGTCCCAGCTACTGGGGAGGCTGAGGCAGAAGGATCTCTTGAGCCCAGAAGTTTGAGTTTGCTGTGAGCTAGGCTGACGCCACGGCACTCTAGTCTGGTCATCAGAGTGAGACTCTGTCTCAAAAAAAAAAAAAAAAGTTGAAGGATTTTAAAATCTAAAAATTCTAGAATTAGAACTCTGTTTTAGAATATAATCAGAGGGAGCAGCTTTAATTCTCATAGCAGACAGTAAGAAAATTCCTTTGAGAGAGAGTCACCTTTGTTTTGGGTATTGTCTGTTGTTAAGCTGTGGTTGCTGGAAAGTACAAAAACTGCAGAAAAGGAGGGAGAAACCCTGCTAATTGGATGGGATGGGGAATGATGGGAAGTGAGGAGGTGAGGAGGGGCAAGGGAATGAGAGTGTGGTGCAGTGGTGAGGTTTTTACTGTGAGACCCTTTACTGTCAGACTCTTCCTCATGGTCTCCAGAGCTTCAGTAATGTTTACAAAAATTACAGCATGGGTGTTGTATTTAGATTTCTTGAGGAAAATGACTATATTCGGATTGACTGAGCATTGAGGGAAGTGGGTGGTGACAATGGCGCAATGGTGGCTAGAAGTGGGGCAAAGAATTTGGATGCTTCTGTAATAGGCAGTTTCATCTCCCATTCTTTCCTTTCAGATCCTATCATCTTACCCCACAGAACTTCTCATGCTTTTCACATATGCCAGGCTGAGTCACACCTGTCTGCCTCACTTTTCTTCTCTGTCTAGCAAACTTCTGCTCACCCCTCAAGACCCACTTCAAATGTTCCAGTCTCTGTGCTGCATTTTTTACAAATCATTGATGTTGCATTATGTTTCCTAAAGTGTTTCTTTTCCTCAACCAGACAGTGAGCTCCTCAGGGGTAAGAATGGCATTGTATTTATCTCTGACTTTCCAGCAGGCAGCGAAGTATTACCCATGCTCGATCATTCACTGAATGAAGTATGGGTAAGGTCAGGGAGTGGCTGAAAGATTGTGGCTTTGGGCCTACATAGACTTTTCCTGGCTCTTGTTAAAACTACACTTTTCCTCCTTATTAATTTTATGTTTTAAGCTTTATCTTCTAGCTTAAATATTTCCATCCAACGGATGATACTCTATCAGGAAGAAAAAAAAAAAAACCAGCATATGGCTTTAAGCCTTGAGTGAATGGGTTTAAATTATGTTTCAATATGCTTTTTAGAATACTTCCATGTTATTAATTTAACATCGACCTTCTTTATGAAGATTCCATTATTAAGGAAACAATTGTAAAAATCATTAAGAGCATTTCCACAGATCTTAGCCAATGACTCATCTTGTAGTTCTCAATCAACTTGACCTGAATGTCCCTCATTCAGAGTATCAAGTAAAATTTTATTTTTCTAATCATTAGTAAACATTTACCCTTGGGCTGATTTTTATGTGTTTTTATTGTTGTTGTTGTGATGTGAAGAAAGCTCTATACAGGAACAGCTGCACATATGGGACTATGCCCAGAAATGGTTTAAAGGCCTCTTTCCAAAGCATCTTCCCCATGCTGGTGTTATGCAATGCCTCTCAGCAATTAAGTATTTCTTTTGAGTTAAATCTTGCAGCATGTAGTCATACTGGCTTCTTTTAGGATGGGGTAAGACTTCTCTGGCATCAGAAACCTATATTTGGAATGCGGATATTTTGTCCTTTCTGTTTGTTATTTCATCTTATTTCTCCTTCAGAATTCAGTAAATCTCCTTATGAAAGTATAAGCTGGCTCCAGTTAGGGGTTTTTAACTCTGCTGGGGCAAGGTTTAATGGGGGAGCTGCTCATCCTGGGTCTGAGGAAGTGGTGGAGCTGATACCAAAGTTTCAAAGGGCCCCGGAGCCCTGGCAAGGTTCCGGCACGACACGCTCTTCCTCTCCTCCCTCAATGCTTACAACCTCCCCACCACTATCTGCCTAAGAGGTGATCCAGAACAATCCCACCGCTCCCCTTATGCATTATTCCAAACTACCGGGTCTTTCCTAATAACCTAGACCTACATGCTATCTGCTTATTCCCTATTCTGACCACATTGCCCATTTCCCACTTCCCCCCTTCTTCTGTGCTCTGTGTTTCATCATCAGCAAAAGCCCTTGCATTCTCAACCTCTTCCCTGAGTGCTTCCTACGCACTATTGATCTAACTGAAACCTGGACCTCTGAGTCCTGCTCTCTTGCAGCCTGATTGAGTGGTGCTTCTTTTCTGTTCCACACTCCTTTGAGTTAAAGCAGGAAGCCTAGAATCCATTCTAGCTTTTAGGGGGTTAGAGTGTGACTCTGGTGAGGATCAGTAACATGGAGCTTTTATTTGGAATATGAATTTGGAATAGAATTCTGGACTTAAATAAAGGTGAGGAAGATACCCCTTTGGTTTCCATTGTTCCTACCGGACCAAGCTCTCTTCTCCTTTGAGGAATTTTAGTGTGAAACTTAGATATCATTACCAGCTACCCTTCCTTCTTGCAATCAACTGCTGACTTTGGGTCACTCCTCCACATTCCTTGGGGAGTTAAGCTCCCAGTTTGCCCTCATTCACTCCAACAATATGTGCGTCACAATTCTTAGTAATTTTAATCTGCATGCAGGTGAGCATTTTAATACTTTGGCCTCTGAGTTCCTTGACCTCTTCTTTGATGATCTCATTCTTTTCCAACCTTAGCCACTCATTCCCGTGCAATGGGCTACTCATACCTTATCCTCCACTCTGTCCTTATGAAAAACTGTCACCTCTCCATAATCTCAATTTCAAACATTCCACTCTAGGACCACCACTTCATATCTTTCCAGCTCACTGTCCCTAGTACCCTGACTTAAAAGTTCTTTGACCCAAAAATACATTTGTTGTACCATATTTTCGCTGTCTTTCATACCCTCTATGTCCTTACCTACCTCTGTATCCATCCTAGATCTTACAGTCTATCCTAATAATCACTGAGTTCACACACCCTTAACTCTCTGGCACCTCTCTCTCATCTTTTTCATTCTTTGGTAAAACTTCCATCCTGGTTATTTACAACCCTCTTCCTACTCTGCACCTGTTTGCTGGTTGCTGAACTTGGATGAAGAAAAATACCCAATCTTACTGCATAATCTCCCTTTAAACTCATGAGCCACTAAACTTAAGTGAGCCCGGTTATTCCAACTTATTCTAAAGAATTTGTTAACTCTTGCTTCACAAATATGATTTCAAACTTTCTCCTTGCTCCTCAGACTTTCACTACTTTCTCTTAATTCATTCTCAACTGATAGCCTTGATTCATTTTTAACTGGGAAAATGGAAACAATCAAAAGCGACCTTTCACATGTGGATTTCATCACGTCTACCAACCTGCTTGCAACCTTGCCCATGTTCCATCTTCCATTCTGCTCTGTGAGGAACTGTCTGTCTGTCCAAGAAACACTCTCCTCTTTTGCACCAGGTCCCAGCACCTCACGTATACTGGAGGAATATCAATTGCTCTAGCAATTTTACTCTAGCAATTTTGCAGAGGCTCTCTCTTCTTCGTGGTCAATTTATGTCCATCAGCATATAAACATGCTGTATTTCTCCTATTAAAATACTCTATGTTGATCCTATGCTTCCTTTCAGCTATCTTCCTATTTTTCATATCCCCTTAACAATAAAACTTGTTCAAAATGTTGTCCATACTTGTAGTATCTCTTTATGCTCCCCCAACTCTCTCTTGTATAACTCTAATTACACTTTTATCTACAACATTCCACTAAAACAGCCCTTGCCAATGTCGCCATTGACTTCCACATTATCAAAGCTAATTGTCAGTTCTCAATTCTTATCTCACTTGAAATAATTGATCACTCTGTCCTTGAAATATTTTCTTCATTTGGCTTCGGGGATATCATCCTTTCCAGTCTTCTCTGACCTCATTGGACACTTTTCAATCTTTTTTTAATGATTCCTCTCTATCTTCCTGGTTTCTTAATTTTGCAGGGCACCTGGAATTCTATGCTTAGAGCTTTTCTGTTCTCTGTCTACACTCACTCACCAGATGATCTCGTTTAGTCTCATAACTACCTACTATCTATATTAGCACTGTCCAATGGAAATAAAATGCAAGCCACCAATGTGAGTCATAGATATAATTTTGAATTTTCTAATAGCCACATTAAAAAAGTAAAAAGGACCAGGTTAGATTAATTTTAATCATATATTTTATTTAACCCAATATATTAAAAAATTTAATATTTCAACATGTAGTCAATATAAAGTGATTAATGAGACATTTTCCCTTCTTCTTCTTTTTTTTTTTTTTTACTAAGTCTGAACTCTAGTGTACATGTTACATTTACAGCACACCTCAGTTTACACCAGCCATATTTTAAGTGCTCAGTAGCCACATGTGGCTAGTGATTACTGTATTGGACAGCACAGATCTATATACTAAACATTGGCTATCTATTACTGACTGAGATAGAAGCCACTTAAAAGTTTTGATGAGAAAAATGACATGACTCAAGTCATTTTTTTTTTTTTTTGAGCAACAAGTTTCGCTCTTTCACCCAGGCTAAAGTGGGGTGATGCCATCACAGCTCACTGCAACCTCCATCCCCAGGCTCAAGCAATCCTTCTGTGTCAGCCTCCCAAGTACTTAGGTCTATAGGCTCTTGTCACCATGCCTGGCTAATTTTTAATTTTTTTGTAGAGGTGGAGTCTCACTGTGTTGCCCAGGTTGGTCTCAAGCTCCTGTTCTCAAGTGATCCTCCAACCTCAGCCTCCCAAAGTGCTGTGATTACAGGTGTGAGCTACTGCAGCTGGCCCTCAATTCACTTTTAAAAGGCCACTATGGCTGCTCTGTTGAAAATAAACCATGTGGGAACAAAAAGGAAGCAGAGAGACCATCTAGGAGTTAATACAGGCAGGAATGTCTGAGGAACAAAAAAGTGGCCCATGTCTGAAGCGAGTGAGGTGGAAGGGTAGATGGGGCAGTCATGTCACACAGGGCCTTGTTTGTCACAGCGAAGGAGTTTGGATTCTATTTGACGCACAAAGAGAAGCCTTTGGGGGGCTTTAGGCTACAAGTAGCATGATGTAATTTATGTGTCACAAAGAAAACTCTGGCTCCTGGACGGTGAATGGATTTATATTAATTATTATTATTATTATTACAAGGGACAAAAGTAGAAGCCAGGAGGTCAATTAGAAGCTTTTACATTAACTAGGCAAAACATTATGGTTCTTTCCATCACACAGCTCTCCGGCCTTGCCTATGAGTCTTTTCTTAGTTTCAGGGGATTTCTGGAGGTAGAAAATGTGTATTCCTAATCTCTATGTCCTCCAGTGTGCCCAGCACTATGTCCTGCCCACACTAGGAGGCTCAGCACATGTTGCTGAGGGAATTATAAGCCTCTTCTCATCAAGGCTGAGGAGCATATTTTTTCATATATGTGTATTTCTTGTACACAGCATGTTGTCTGCCCCATAGTTAAGACTCGATAATGGTTTGTGGGAGTAGAGCAGGACCTTGCTTCAGATAACTGGTTTACTGAGAGGGATCCTTGGGTGGCCAGAGGCAGCAAAGAGGGTTTGGGATTTGCTGGGGTGGAGAGTAGGAGGGAAGGTGGAGCATGTTGAAAGAAGAGAGGCGGGTAGAGACACCTAGCTTTGAGCAGGCCAAGGACAGGTTTGGCCTACTTTTTAATTTGGCCTAAGGCTGGCCTGGTTCCATGCATGGTGATGAGATCCCTATGTGTGGGAATAGCTGAAATGGTTTGATCAGCATGGGACCATAATCCTCATCCAAAGCCTTCATTAAGGAGATATTTCTGTTCAGCCTCGTACAAAGCCATGCCTACAGGAATTTGCCATTCAGCATCAACATTCTCTCTGCCGATACTGATGCTGCAAGTCCCAGCAAACACAGGGTGGCAGGCTGAATTCAAGCTTTCTGGCACGCCTCCTCTTCTGGCTGGGACAGATGTCCTCAGGCCTAATCTCAGGCTGGCAGAGAGTTAAGTGCTGGGCTGGGTCTGTGCTTTGCTGCATGTGCTGGGCTCTTACTTGATTCTGTCCAAAAGAGGTCTGGACCAGAGGGATGACATTTGGCCCCAAGAAAACAACCCAGGTGTCTGGCTGGGTTTCAGTCCCAAAAGCCTTATTCTGTTTCCTTCAAGTCTCTGCAGCCATTTGAAATCCGTCACTCATCGCCTAGAAGTTTCAGTACCTTTAGACTAGGGATCTACACCCATAGCTGATGATCCACTGTGCTACAATACTTGATGTCTGAACAGAGCCAATAGGGCTGGTTACAAGTTCGTCATTAATTACTGTGTGTAATTACACTAGATCTAAGGTTGGAGGGAAACACCTTACTTTGTTGTTGTTTTACCTCTGAATTGTATATAATTTTTTTAGAGCACATCATTTTTACTTTCTAATTAGGATATGGGGCTTTGGGGTAGCACCCATTTTGTTCTTTAATCATGCTTTTTGTGGGCGGGCAGAAGAGGAAAAGATTTTCCTTTTTCTATCAACAATTGCTCTCATTTCTGCATTAAGAGGGTGGAAACTTGGTTCCTCCCTCATCCCCTTTAGGCAAAGAGTCTATGGCTCAGATTCATAAAGGTTGTTGATTTTGACTTCGGGTTTCCCTACTCTGTTTTCCTTCTCCTTTTGTGCTACCTAATGTAATACATAAGTCTTCCTAGCCAACACTCCCTAAGGGTGGGGTATGAAAGACAGCCCATTTGTTTTCTTTTTTTAAGCTTTGAGTAATCTGCTTTTATATTCACCCAAATAAGCCAGGTTGGTGGCATATTCTTCTTTGTTTTTCTATCTGAGATGAACTTAAAGTTTAAATGGCACCAGAATGAATCACATTGCTTGCATTCTTGTGACAACTAACTGCAAAATATGCCAGGCTCAGGCTCAGGAACCCCAGCAAGACAGCATGCGGCAGAGAGTCACTGCTGCCATATATTATCCACTCTCTGCCTTGCTAAAAAGTTGCATCTATTATTACTGCCCCATTCCCATGGAGAACTGTTGCTATTTTAAGATCATTCTTGCCCATCATCTCCCTCTCTTTGAGGAGCCAACATTTCCCCTTTCCCATTCTATTCCCATACCCACTTCCCAGCTTTTACTACCTATTATATAACCTTTTTGAGCCTCAGTTTCCTCATGAGTAAAATGGAGATAATAAGAGACACCTGCTTTGCCAGTGCCACAGAATTATTGAAAATCAAATGAGATAATGAATATGAAAGTGCTTTATTTCTACAGACATAGGCTATTGTCATTATCATTTACTTACTGCTCCTTGTTAGCTGGCTACATGGTGTAGCCTACCTTGTTGTGTTTCCAATGTGGGGGTCTTGCTGCTCCCGGGAAGTTGAAGGCCATTCCAAAGCCCCAAGAGAGTGATTGGAAATGAATCAATATAAGACAATTTTCTTGTTGGATAGTTCATTCAATTTTTATGTATGTTATTTATATACTTTTTACTTGGGTATAGATTGAATTCCGCTGCCAATACTGTGAAATAAAAGGCAATACCGTAAGCATTTCCATTCTAATGGCCGCCTCTCAAAATTTGATTTCCCCTTTATTTTCAATAAAACAAAGACAACAGAAAGTTATACATTCTAATTATATAGCAACAGGAATGCTAAGCATTGCTTTACAATAGCTGCCTTCATGTCAGAATGAGTTTTGAGGGGAAGAGCTCTGAGCTTTTTAGTGTATTCTTTGTTTTTCTGATTCTATCCCTGTGAGGAAGATGGATAAACTGAGGCATAGAGATGCGCATAAACTCTTCAAAGCCACAGAATTGCATCTGAGTTGTGACTTCTCACCTCCTTTTTCATTTACACATTTAAAATAGTTTCTATAAGCTTTATAAAAAAATTACTTAGGTCTATGTGTACAATTTTTACACTGGCTTTTATTTCATTCTTGGTTGGTGTTTACCCCGGGTTTCTGAGGGTTTGAAGCTGCCTGCTAAAAGCTGCTATCTTTGTCCCAAAGAATATTTAAGTAACTTCTGTGGAATTAGAATCTGCCAGGTGAAGTCTATCTTTACTCAGGAAAAAGCAAAAAGAAGACATTCATTGAGTGTCTACTTCATTCTGGGTCTCCTGCTAGGCTCTTTACACATGTTATTTAATCCTCATAGCAACTCTGTTATATAATATCATCCCCATTTTATTTATTTTATGTTTTAATTTTTTTAATCCCCATTGACAAGTGAACTAAAGCTAGTAAATTGCATTATTGGGATTTAAACATATCCATGCTTTATCTCTATGAAAAT
>CAUYRT010020737.1:0-28494 GCA_963574885.1 Lepilemur ruficaudatus
AAAAAAAAAAAAAGTTAGTATTATTGTATCTTTGATTTGTAGCTCCTCTTTTCATTTATATAATTTAAAAGGCAAATACATAAAACAATAATTATAAATCTATGTTAATGGGCACACAATGTATAATCTGTGATGGTAATATAAAGGAGAAGGTGTACAGGAGCATGAAGATGTATAGGAAAAGAGTGTTTATATACTATTGAAACTAAGTTGGTATTTTTCAACCTAGGTTGTTATAAGTTTAGGATATTAATTGTAATCACCAAGGTATCCACTAAGGAAATAACTACACAATATACAGAAAAGGAAAACATGAGGGAATCAAAATAGTACACTGCAAAAAATAAACTAAATATAAAGAAAGGCAGTAATGGAGGAAGGAAAAACATAAGATATACAGAAAACAAATGCCTAAAGGGTAGAAATAAACCCTTCCTTGTAAGTAAATGGATTAAACACTCCAATTAAAAAGGCAGAGAGGCAAAATATGATTCATCTATGTGCTGTCTACGAAAGACTCATCTTAGACACACAGACACAAAGAACTTGAAAGTAAAAGGATGGGAAAAAATATCTCATGCAAATAGTGACCAAAAGAGAGCTGAAGTGGCTTCATTATTGTCAGACAAAATAGACTTTTAGTCAAAAAAGGTTGCCAGAGACAAAGAAGAAGATTATATATTAATAAAAACTTTGATATAGCAAGAAGATATAACAGTTATAAATACCTAACAACAGAGCCCCAAAACTACAAAGCTAAAATTGATAGAATTGGAAGGGAAAATCAACAGTTCTACAGTAATAGTTGGGGTCTTAAATACCCAACTTCAATAATGGATAGAACAACCAGACAAAGATCAACAAGGAAACAGAGAACTCAAATTATCCTATAAACCTATTTCACCTAACAGACATATACAGAAGATTCTGCCCAACAACAGCGGAATACACATTCTTCTCAAGTGCACATGGAATATTCTCCAGGAGAGACCATATGTTAGGCCACAAAATAAAAGTCTTAATAAATTTTAAGATTGATAATCATGGCCGGGCACAGTGGCTCACGCCTGTAATCCTAGCACTCTGGGAGGCCAAGGCGAAAGGATCGCTCAAAGTCAGGAGTTCGAAACCAGCCTGAGCAAGAGCGAGACCCCATCTCTACTAAAAAAAGAAAAAATAGAACTAAATTAATTGGCCAACTAAAAATATACAGAAAAAATTAGCCGGGCATGGTGGCGCATGACTGTAGTCTCAGCTACTGGGGAGGCTGAGGCAGAAGGATCACTTGAGCCCAGCAATCAGAGCTTGCTGTGTGTTAGGCTGATGCCACGGCACTCTAGCCCGGGCAACGGAGTGAGAGCTCTGTCTCAAAAAAAAAAAACAAAACTGATAATCATACAAAGTTTTTTCTCATCACAATGGAATGAAACTAAAAATCAGTAAAAAGGAAAACTGGAAAATTCACAAATATGTGGAAATTAAACAACACACTCTTAAATAACCAATGGGTCACAAGAGAAATTAGAAAATACTTTGAGACAAATGAAAACAAAAACATAATATACCAAAACTTATAAGATGCCATGAAAGTAGTTCTAAGAGGGAAATTTATAGCTGTACATGCCTCCATTAAAGAAGAAAAAAGATCTAAAATCAAGAAGCTAATTGTACACTTTAAGGAACTAGAAAAAATAGATCAAACTGAACCAAGAGGTAGCAAGAAGAAGGAAATTATACAGATTAAAGCAGAGATAAATGGAGAGTAGAAAAACAAGACGGAAAACAATCAATAAATTCAGAAGTTGGTTTTTTGAAAAGATCAAAGCTGACAAACCTTTAGCTAGATTGACTAAGAGAAAAGTAAAGAAGACTCAAATTACTAAGATTAGAAATGAAAGTGGGGACATTACTATTTTACATAAATAAAAAGGATTATAGAAGAATACTATGAACAACTGTATGCCAACAAATTGGATAGCCTAGATGAAATGGACAAATTCAAAAAACACACAAACTACCAAAACTGACTAGAGAAGAAATAGAATATCTGAATTTGTCGATTACAGGTAAGGAGATTGAATCCGTAATTTTAAAAATCTCAACAAAGAAAAGTTCAGGACCAGATGGCTTCACTGGTGAATTCTGTCAAACATTTAAAGAAGAATTAACATCATTCCTTCTCAAAGTCTTCAAAAAAATTAAAGAGGAGATAACACTCCCTAACTTATTCTATGAAGTCAGCATTACCTGATACCAAAGCCAAAGACACTGCAAGAAAACTAAACTACAAACCAATATCCCTTATGAATATAGATCTTAAAATTCTCAACAAAATATTAGAAAACCAAATTCAGCAGCATACTAAAATGATTATACATCATGAGCAAGTGGGATTTATCCCCAGAATTCAAGGGTGGTTCAACATAAGAAAATCAATCAATGTAATACACCATGTTAACAGAATGAAGGGAAAAATACATATGATCATCTCAATTGATGCAAGAAAACCATTTGACAAAATCCAATAACCTTTCATGATTAAAAAAAAAAAACACTCAATGAACTAGGAGTAGAAGGGAACTTCCCCAACATGATAAAGGCCATATATAAAAAAACGCTCAACTAGCATACTCAATGGGGAAAGGCTGAATGCTTCTCCCCTGAGATGAGGAACAAGACAAGGATGCCTACTTTTGCCACTTCTATTCAACATAGGACTGGAAGTTCTAGGCAGAGTAATTAGGCAGGAAAAAGAAATAAAGGCATCCAAATTGGAAAGAAGTATATTTGTCTCTGTTCACAGATTACATAAACCTATACATAGAAAACACTAAATAAACCACACACAAAAAAACCTATTAGAACTAATAAATTCAGCAAAGTTTCAGGATACAAATCAACACCAAAAAATCAGTTTGATACCTATCCACTAGCAATGAACAAATTCCATTTACAGTATTCGCCAAAAAGAATAGTTAGGCTTAAATTTAACTGAGGAGGTGTAAAATTTGTACATTGAAAACTATGAAATGTTGCTGAAATAAATTAAAGATGAACTAAATAAATGGAAATACATCCCATGGACATAGATTGGAAGACTTTATGTTATTAAGATGACAGCACTATCCAAGGTGATCTACAGATTCAATGCAATCCCTATCAAAATCTCAATGGCATTGTTTGCGTTAATAGAAAAACCCATTCAAAAATTCATATGGAATTTAAAGGGACCCCAAGTAGCTAAAACAATCTTGAAAAAGAACAAATCACATTTCCTGGTTTCAAAACTAACCACAAAGCTACAGTAATTAAAATAATGTGACATTGGCAAAGAGATAGACATATAGACCAATGGAATAGAATAGAGAACCCAGAAATAAACCCTTACATATATGATCAGTTGAGTTTTGACAAGGGTGCCAACACCATTTAATGGGGAAAGGACAGTCTTTTCAACAAATGTTACTGGGAAAACTAGATATCCACATGTGAAAGAATGATACTGAATCCTTACCTTACACTATGTACAAAAATTAACTTAAAATGGATCAAAGACCTAAATGTAAGATCTAAAACTATAAAACTTTTAGAAGAAAACATAGGTAAATCTTTATGGTATTGGATTTGGCAATGGTTTCTTAAATATGACTCCAAAAGTGTAGGCGACAAAAGAGAAAACAGGTAAATTAGACTTCATCAAAATTTTAAAATTTTGTGCATCAAAGGACACTATCAGAGAGTGAAAAGACAACACCTAGAATGAGAGGAAATATTTGTAAATCATATAGCTGATAAGGGTCTGTTATCCAGGATGTATAAAGAACTCTTACGGCTGGGCACGGTGGCTCACGCCTGTAATCCTAGCACTCTGGGAGGCCGAGGCGGGCGGATCGCTCAAGGTCAGGAGTTCGAAACCAGCCTGAACAAGAGTGAGACCCCCATCTCTACCATAAATAGAAAGAAATTAATTGTCCAACTAAAAATATATATAGAAAAATTAGCCGGGCATGGTGGAACATGCCTGTAGTCCCAGCTACTCGGGAGGCTGAGGCAGAAGGATTGCTTGAGCCCAGCAGTTTGAGGTTGCTGTGAGCTAGGCTGACGCCACGGCACTCTAGCCCAGGCAACAGAGTGAGACTCTGTCTGAAAAACAAAACAAAACAAAACAAAACTCTTACAAATCAATAATCAGATTTATTATGGCTTTTTTAGAATTTGTCTAGCAGGTTTTCCAGTCCTTATCAGAAGACCACCCCCTACACTAAAGAAAAACATTAAAAATAATACTAATAATCAGATTTGCTGGAAAGAGGAGATGCGCGTGGAGCCTGCGTCGTAGTGAGGAGGCAATCACAGTGTTCCAGGGGAGAAGCAGGGAGGCATGCAGCAAAGCAGTGGCTGGGAACAGAAGGAAGGGCCGGATTGGTTCAGCTGATGATATTGAGGAGGCAGAGAGGCAGCTTGGAACTGTTTGAGTCCTGTGCTGGCACCCAGCCTTCAGGAAGGAAAATAAGGGGGGATAAGGGAAGTGAAAGTGGCTGGGGAACTTCCTCAACATGATCAACAGGGCTGCATAAATAGGCAGCAGGCCAGTCCCAGCCCACACACAGACCCCCCAACTTGCGGTTGTTCACCTCACCACAGCTCTGGCTTCAGATCACCTGAACCACAGCCATGGCTCAGTCACTGGTTCTGAGCCTCCTTATCCTGGTTCTGGCCTTCAGCATCCCTCGGACCCAAGGTACAAAGCGGGGAGGAACCTTGGGTGGTGGGCAGGGGCTGGAGAGGCCTGGATGGGAGCTTGCAAGCAGCTCCGGGCTCCCTATTAATCCCACCCTGCAGGCAGTGATGGAGGGGCCCAGGACTGTTGCCTCAAGTACAGCATAAGGAAGATTCCTGCCCAGGTTGTCCGCAGCTACAGGAAGCAGGAACCAAGCTTAGGCTGCCCCATCCCGGCTATCCTGTGAGTGTGCACGAGGGGGTGGGTACATTTGGCAGCTGGGTAGGGAGGACGTGGTGGGCAAGACTAAGAAGGCTTTCTAACCCCCAACCCCCAGGTTCTCGCCCCGGAAGCGCTCTCAGCCAGAGCTATGTGCAGACCCTAACAAGGCCTGGGTGCAGCAACTGATGCAGCATCTGGACAAGCCACGGAAAGAAGTCCAGGGCTGTAGGAAGGACAGAGGGGCGTCCAAGGCTGGCAAAAAGAGAAAGGGATCCAAAGGCTGCAAGGGGTGAGGAATCTGAACGGCTGGGGGGAGGGAAGCAAAGGGGAGCCTCATTCAGCCCCTCACACCCCTCTTCTGTCTTCCTAGGGCTGAGCAGCCACAGATCCCAAAAGGGCCATAGCCCAGTGACCAGCCTGGAGCCCTGCACTCCCCCACCAGCCTCATCAGGGATCGGATCCGTAACCCAAGGGCAAGAAGGGGGCTAGGACAGAGGAAGGGCTCCGGGGCCCCAGAGCAGCCACCCCATGCTGGCCCTGCCACACTCCTCCTGCTTCACCCATCCCATCTGCATTCCCAGCCCTACCTGCAAGGCTGAGCTCCCCATGCCAGGCCTGGCCCAGAGAGGCAGAGGAGGGAGAATCTCCCAATGAGTATGACAGGTGGCAGCAGGACTGTCCCCTGTGAGGAGAAGCCACTCAGGACTCTGGACCTGATCTTGCTCCCCATTGCACCCGCCTCTTTCTTGTAAATATGATTCGCACCTAACTGAATAAAATGCTGTTCCGGCCTCCCACTTGAATACCTGTTCCTGTGCATTTGTGTCCACGGGGATGCCAGTGTCACAACAGGGTGGGTAACACACTCTGGGATCCCAGCCAGGAGCTCAGGCAGGCTAATTCTATGTTCCTACCCATCCCAAGAATTTCCTTGCTTCCCAAGTACCCAGATCCCTGGGCAGTAAAAGGGAAAGCCGACGGACAGGGCGGGACGTGGTCCTCTGAGGAATCCCTGCCAATGGAGAGACAGCGAGGTCTTTCAAGAGTGACCTCCAGATCTTATCCCAGATCTCCCAGGGACTTCCTCCCCTCTCCTTGGGACTTACTGATTGAGAACCTCCAAGTACCTCTTTGGAAGGGTCCCCAGTGGTGAGGCTGTGGCCTGGACCCATCTGTAACACAGGTAAACACAAGTTCTATTGAAACCTACCCTAGGCACAGTTCCAGCCCTGGAAGCGTCCCTGAGGGGCAAAGCCCCAAGAGGACCCCTTTATCCCTGTTCAATAACGCTGGGTCCCCTGATCTCTCCTCTTTGTTCAATGGGACTGCTGTGCTCTCTTTCCACTCCCCTCTGGGCCCCTTGGCTCCCTCCGCTTGCTTGCAGTTGGAAAAACCTCCTCCCTTTTTCTTTTTTTCCCCTTTCTTGTCTTGCTGGGACCCAGGATACTTTAGCCCCTTAAAACTCTTAAAGCCAAGGAATAAGCCCCCCACGCAGGCCTTTGGAACCCCAGGATTTAGATGTAAGTCAGTCTCCAAACCCCAGCCTGGCTCTCCTCTACTTCCTCCTCCCCGACAGGGAGAGAGAAGACTGTGTGATGAGCCTAGGCAATGTGGGGAAGAATGGAACTGATCTATGGGACAGGCCGGAAAGGCAGGGCCCAAAGAAGTTAGAAGGGGCTACTCTGCCACCTCTTCCTTCCCTGGCAGCCTGAGTGAGCCACAGCACCTACCACTTATCATAAGATCATTAAAGTATTTGCTTGTTTGCTCCTCTTGAGGCTGGTGAAGACAGGGACTCCTCCCTACCCAGCCTTGTAAAATTAGTCTAAAAACTCAGATATGCAAAAAATATAGCATTTTAAAATGTTCTTTAAATGAACTTAATTTCTACTCCAAGCCCCTGCTCTAGGGTGCCGGTGAGAAAGTCAACATCAGGCAGTCTGGGGGAACCCCATCTGCTAAGAGCTATGCAAAGGTCACAGGGCAGGCCCCCTACCCGCCCCTCACACCACCCCATCACTGGACATCAGTCTCACCAGTGAGTGCTCTGCAGTGCTCCCCGCGGGTATGTCTCTTCACATCCTGGACTCTCCAGCCCACGGCTTTGTGCACGTTTGAGACATGGATATTCAGATATGAGAGCCTTTGGCCTTGGACCTGGCCTCCCCTAGACACCTCCAAAACCATCTACTCAGAGTCCTGTCACTTGCTCCATCACAGCCAGAAATGAGAGCTCAGCGTGCACGCTGGCTGGACCTACACACCAATCCCCCCACAGTCTTAAAGAATTCTCTCCTTCTCCCCAGCCCTCTCTCTCCCCAGCCCCTCCAGGGCATAACTTCTTCCCAGATTTACTTCAGACATTTTTGAAAGGCAGAAGGGCCTTTGACATCAGGATGCCTCTACTCTCAGCCCTGCCAAAACCCTTCCCTGCTCTAAAGTGAAAGGAAAAACATAGGCAGAACAAACAAAGCTTCATATTTCACTACATACAGTCTCCCATCACACTTGCATCCTGTTACTGGCCTCAGCCCTGCTCTTAGCAGCATGCAATATATTATTTACTCCATCCCGGAGTGAGTGGCCACTCTCCTCGTCTGCCTCCATCTTTGACAATGGTTGTCCTGTTCTTTTGTCTTTCTGTAATCCTTCGCCGTCAGTTTTAGCCAGTGATTTATCATTTTTATGGATGCCGAAATTGCCAATCCTCTTTTCTAACACCTAGATTTGTAATTATTCTAGTGGGGTCTACTCCACAATTCCCCTACAGAGACTGTTAGCTATGTCAAGCCTCAGAAAGCTTCATTTTCTTCAAGACATCTGTTTCTCAGTGGGTGGCAAACTAAAACACCCCAGAGAAACTCCTGTTGCCATGTTCTTTAAGACTTTTGCTTTGGCTGGGCGCAGTGACTCATGCCTGTAATCCTAGCACTCTGGGAGACCCAGCAGGGAGGGGATCCCTTGAGGTTAGGAGTTCGAGACAAGCTTGAGCAAGAGTGAGACCCCCATCTCTACTAAAAATAGAAAAATTAGCCAGGCATGGTGGCGCATGCCTACAGTCCCAGCTACTTGGGAAGCTGAGGCAGGAGGATCGCTTGAGCCCAGGAGTTTGAGGTTGCTGTTAGCTAGGCTGACGCCTTGGCACTCTAAAGCCACAGGTTTGGATAATAACAAAATTCAGTCTAATATTAAGAGAAAAAGCGGGCACCGCTTGTGGCCACCTGAGCAGCCAGCGCCTGTTCAGAACTCGAGTGAAACCCCTGCGGCTGGGAGCCGCGCGTCGCCCAGCTCCGCCACCAGGAGGCGGCAGCATCGCCCGGGTCCTCTGTCGGCTAACGGCAAGCAGCAGGCTCGAGGGTTGAATTGTCTGTTTGCATTTCCTTCATCTTTCTGGGACTAATTTTTTAAAACTATTTTTATTATTTGTCCTCGAATGTGTCTTATACTAGGCCAGAGGTCTAGAGTTTTCCTGTGGCCATTTATGAGCAAGACAAACTCCTTTCTGCCTGTGTCAGGGTCATCATCCGGCGCCGAGGTCGCGCCCAGCACACAGGCTGTCAATAAATCTCCGTGAAATTAAGAAACCTTTCGTTAGAACTGGCGCCGTAATGCGTGGTTCGTGATATCAATCGGTGCGGATTATCTACGATGCGAAGGAAGTGCTGGAGGTGAACCTTCCTTCAGCCTTTAAGCCAAACATTATTTCATGTCTTCAACATTTGGCGCCTCGGAGTCCGAGTAAATTGCGGGTATTTGGGGTGAGGATGGGGGAGATAAATTCCTCTTATTCGGGGAAAACACGGGCCTTCGCCCCCGCCCCGCCCTCAACTCCCTGCCCCGCTGAGTACACACGGGGCCCAGGGGCGTGCAGGGCGGGGATATGGCCAGAGCGCGGTGTCCTCCCGAGGTGATCACTGTCCCAGGACGTCCGGAGCCCGCGCCAGCCCAGGTGCCCGCAGGTGCGGGCACCACCAACAGCGCGCGGGGACCCCGGGGCTGGCGGGGAAAGAGAGCTAGGAGGGCACCAGAGGCTATCCCCGGCCCAGGGACTTTGGACGCCAACGTCCCTCTCAGCCTCTCCGAGATGCTCGTGGCGCGGTCAGAGCCGCATCCGCCCACCCAGGTGCGGGAGCCGCGCGGCACTCCAGAGCCTCCCTTCCCAGGCTCGGGGCGCCCCCTGCAGGCATAGCGGGGCAGACACATCAGGCACACAGGCGGGCACCAACACACAGCCCAGTCGCGCACAGCCCCGCGGACACAGCTCAGGATACGCAACGTTCATCCGTTCAACAAACCTTTACCAAGCATCTAGTCTGGGTCCTCTCCCCCCAAGTCATTCACTCCCCTGTACTCCCACCCCCACCATGGACTTGGCTGACTTCTCAGGCCCAGCTGTCCCCTCCCCTGCCCCAATGGCTAGGGCTCCCTCCATTTGAGATCTCCTGCTCCGAGGGCAGGGATGTGGCCAGGCTAGGGAGCACAAAAGGCTCCTTGGAGGTGGATGGGGCTAGGCTGGGCCGAGCGGGGCTGAACTTCGCTGAGCTGGGACAAGGCATCCCCAGGATTTTCACTGGACCAGGAGCCCCACGGAGGCGACTTGGCGGGGAAGAGGGTGAAAGAGGTGAAGCATGGAGCACTGAGGGCTCTGTGCATGTGGTCAGAAACTGCTTCAAACCTATTATGTTAATACTTCCCTGACCTCCAGGCCCCCACACCAGCCTCCACCCCCACTGGATTGTCTAAACCAGTGGCTAGGGGTTGGTGTCTTACACCCTTCACCAAAGGTGCCTGTGTCCTTTCCCGTTTTGCTGTGATAGTGGGTACCTTCATAACACCTGAAGGCCCCCTCCTTCCCTAATTCCTCCTCACCTTCCTGACAATGTTGACAAGCCCCAGGACTTAGAACTTGGAACTCTTCTATCTACACTCACTCTCTGGGTGATCTCATTGTCTTATGGCTTTAAATACCATTCACATGCTCCCAAATTTGTGTCTTCAGCTAGACTCTCTCCCTTGAACTCCAGACTCATACCAACTACCTACTTAACATATCCATGTATATGTCCAACATGCAGCTTCAACCTACGTCAATACCAGGATCCTGATCTTTCCACAAACCCACTCTGCTGCGGTCATCCACATCTTAGTAAATAAAATTCTATCCATCGAGTTGTTCAAGGCAAAAACCTTGCAGTATTCTTGCCTCCTCTTCTCTCATATGAACCCCTCAGCAAAGCCCACTGGCTCTACCTTGTTTCCAGAATCTGACCACTTCTCACCAACTCTGAGTACAATCATCTCCTCCCTGGATTATTGCAATAGTCTCCACCCTGGTCTCCCCACTTCCATTCTGGCACCACTTGGATCTATTCTCCACTCAATAGCTAGACAGAGCCTTTTAAAATGTAAATCAGATCACCTCACACCTCTGTTCAAAACCCTCCAGTGACACCCATCTCACTCAGTAAAATACGAGGTCTGTCCAGACAGCATCCAACCATTGTTAATGTATAATAGTACGCGGCTCAATACTTTCAGGACAGACCTCGTATAAACCCTGCAGTGGCCTACAAACCCTGCACGATCTGGCCTCTGTTATTATCCTACTGTGTCTCCTACCACTTTCCCCTTTTGGCCTCCTTGCTGTTCCTCAAACACACCCTTGCCTCAAGACCTTCACCCTTGCTGTTTCCTCTACCGAGAGCTTCTTCCCCAGATCTCTGCATGGCTTTCTCCCCACCTTCAGATCAGCCTCTGCTTACATGTTATTAGTAAAGATTTCCCTGACTGCCTTATTTAAAATTCCTCCCCAAATACTCCCTATCCCTTTTGCCTTCTTTATTTCTCTTCATAGCACCTATTGCCCTCTGACATAGTACAGATTTTTCTTGTTTGCTCGTTTTCTCCTTCCCTAGAATAAAAACTCCACAAGAGCGGAAACATGTATTTGTTTTGCTTACTGCTGTATCCCAGTGACAAGAACAGTGCCTGGCACACAGGAGGCCCTCAATAAATATTTATTGGGTGAATGTGGTACAGATGCCTTGTTTATTAGTTTTTCACTATCTCATTCTTGCTGATTCTCGGCATCTTTCCCAACAGGCATTCCAGGCAGATGGCATTGAAATTGAATCAAAACCTCTATGCCAGCTTCATACTATATTATTATGTCATTTAGGATCTTGGCAGGAAACACATGCATGCTCAAAAAGTTCTCTGGAAAAGAAGTTCCAGAAGTGAGGGTAGTGGTTACAGGCAGCCACTGCACATGGATCGGTACAGCTCCAAACCTCAGGCCATCTCTTCGTCCAGGCAAAGTGTATACTAAATGTACTGCCCCAAATTCTGCCCATGGAGAGGACTTCTCATCACCACTCTCTTTCAGGGCCAGCCCCCAACCTTAGGGGCTGTAAGCAGCTGTCTCCTTCCAGCTAATTCCAGCACACCTTTGAGACCCATCTGAAAATCAAGACCATGCATCTTTCTCCCTGTTAACTATAGAGAACGTCTCCATCAAACCGTAAGTGTGGTCAAAGGAAGAAACAGAAAACAATACAAATAAGAGTCTGGCCACCTGGCTGTGCTTTTGCTCATGCCTTCTGCAACTTCTGAGGTCTGGTCTCCTGTATACAATGCCCATTTAATAATGAATGCTGCTATGCACATCCAACAATGTGATTTGCTAGATAACAAGGTTACAATGTCACTAGGTGAATTATAGTCTGAGTTTTAGACCAGTGGTCTATGGTCAGGAGCTGCTTTTCAAATAGAAATAACTGTTAGCAATACTTACCTGGCAGGGGAGATGCCATGATCACGAAGGTGGTTTTCCCAGGGTGAGGCTCATCCATTGCACTCCGGGTGTGCTGACCCCTGCAATTTCCCCAAATGCGGGAAACCTGGCTGCATAATTTGGGGGAGTGGGGGACTGCGTTCGCGCTTTCCCCTATAAAAAAAAAAAAGAAAAGAAAAGAAATAACTGTTAGCAGAAGAGGTATGGCCTTACTCCAACATCCTGAGGGTCTTTGCTGTAATTCTCCTCCTGGGGCTCCTACAGCACCGTTTTCTGCCACAGACAACCTGAAATTCATTGGGTTCCTGGGTCATTAGGCCCAAGCAGCCTGGCAACGTTCTCTGGAGCCTAGACCTGCCGCAGAGCCCTTCCTTGCTTTCACCTCATTCAAAACCGTCAGCATCATGCAATAGCCGGTAAATACTTTTCAGTAGTATATCTAAATTCACGGTATACATCACCTCTAAATTCCAAACTGTTCTTAAATGTGGTGAAGGTACAACATGTCCCAGATGACTTTTTTCAGCTCCCCCCCACCTCCAGAGCCTAGAAATTTCACCACACTTTGAGAAACACTGATTAGGAGGAAGAGGTATAGAATCCACCTGTGAAAGAGACCTGAGGACTTCCCATCCCTCCACCTGATCAAGGGGCTTCAGGTCTGGGAAACTGCCTTAAGTCGAGGCACTGGGTAGTAGACTATAAATCCCTGACCAGGCACAGTAGCTCATGCCTGTAATTCCAACACTTTGGGAGGCTGAGGCCCAAAGATCCCTTGAGGCCAAGAGTTCGAGACCAGCCTGGGTAACATAGCAAGACCCTGTTTCTATAAAAAATTAGCTGGGTGTGGCGACACACGCCTGATTGCGCCACTGCACTCTAGCCTGGGTGATAGAGTGAAACCTTGTCTTAAAAAAAGACTGTAAATCCAACATAACTTGAATCAAGTTCCTGCCCACCAGGTCTAGAATTTTTCCACTTATGTGGATCAAGTAGAACATCAGTAAGCTCTCCATCTATTTCATCACTAGGGCCACCGTGATCAGTTAGCTACTACCATAGCCCTGTGGGTAAAGCACAGTGATTACCAACTGTGCAGCTTATGTAGTAATTTTGGTTTTTGTTTGTTTCTTTGTTTTTCTTTAAAGACAGGGTCTCACTGTCACCCAAGCTGGAGTGCAGTGTCGTGATCATAGCTCATTGCAGCTTTGAACTCTTGGGTTCAAATGATCCTCCTGCCTCAGCCTCCTGAATACCTGGGACTACTGGTACACGCCACCACGCCCAGCTAATTTTTATATAGTAATTTAATTCACCCGATCACTCACGGTTACGTGCCAACACCTGTCCTCCACCACTCAAGGTTCCACAAGTTCCCTTGAAATAATGCTGCCCAGTCCCAAAAAGGCATCTCTCAATCTTATCTCTAGCCTACTAAGGAAGCCATTCAGTGCTTTCCAAAGAAGCTAGTGTTCCCCTCACCGATTGTTCTTACTGCCTTGGAGAAGAAAGTGTCTTTCTGGGCCTTTTGGAGGTGTACATAATAGGTGCGCTCCAGCATTCCCATCTCTCTAAGCTTCGCACGCCTTCCTCTCCTTTGCTACTCAAAGTGTAGTCCAATGACCAGCAGCATTAGCGTCATTTAAAAGTTTGTGAAACGTGTTGGGTTTCACCCTAAACCTACTGAATAGACTCTCCAGTTGAATAAGACTCCCCCAGGTGAATCATACACACTGATGTGTGGGGAGCAGTGTTCTACAATATGCCAGTGACGTCCTAGCATATCAACCTCATTGATCACTGGCCACTGTCAAATCCAGGCTTCCAGCAACCAAAAAGAATATTAACACCACTCCTAGGTGCTCAGTTCATAAAATGATATGCAGATCTTGCATGAATGCATGCATACCAATAAACTCGTCCTCATGGTCCCTGGGGTTTTCCCAGTACAAGCCTGACAAGCTCCTGCAACTCCTTCAGCATACATACTCTTGCTTTTGGGGTCCATCTTCTATTTTCCTGTCTAGGCAATGTTAGAATCAAACTCTCAATATGGGTCCGGAGGCTATGAGGGGTGGTCAGGGTGGATCCTGAGGAGAAAAGGCATACTCTTTGTCAGGGAGTTGTTAAAAATATAGACTTTTTTGAGACAGAGTCTCACTCTGTCACCAGGGCTAGAGTGCAGTGGCATCATCATAGCTTACTACAACCTCAAACACCTGACCTCAAGCGATCCTCCCACCTCTGCCTCCCAGCACGTGGCTGAAAATATTTTTCAACAGGAAGGAAGGCTGGGTTTTTCATGGTTTACAGGGGAAAGGGGAATGTTCTTCTGTCAGCCTGGAAGATTCAGGGGGATTTGGAGGTCCACAATTTTCAGCTTTGTTCATCTCTGCTCAAATGTTCCCATCCCAAGTCTCATAGTCCTACTCCTTTCCAACAGTGTCTTCGTTCTAGCATAAGGGATATGGCAGAATTGTGCACTTATTTGATGTTGCAATGCTACAGTCTACACAGTCAGGTCTTAAGTTTGATCCCCTGCCATGTCTGCCATGTGGCCATATAAAATAAAGATTCCTTGGCTGGGCACAGTGGCTCATGCCTGTAATCCTAGCACTCTGGGAGGCTGAGGCGAGACGCTTGCTTGAGCTCAGGAATTCAAGACCAGCCTGAGCAAAACTGAGACCCTGTTCTCTGTTAAAAATAGAAAAATTGGACTCTACTAAAAACAGAAAAATGAGCTGGGCATTGTGGCATGCACCCGTAGTCCCAGCTACTTGGGAGGCTGAGGCAGGAGGATCCCTTGAACCCAGGAGTTTGAGGTTGTTGTGAGCTATGATGACACCACAGCACTCTAGCCTGGGCAACAAGAGAGACTCTGTCTCTAAATAAATAAATGAATAAATGAACTCCTTAGACTTCCATAGAAGTTTACTGTTTGTTTGTTTGAGACAAGGTCTTGCTCTGTCTCCCCGGCTAGAGTGCAGTGGCATCATCATAACTCACTACAACCTCAAATTCCTGGGCTCAAGGGATCCTCCTGCCTCAGCCTCCTGAGTAGCTGGGATTATAGCATGCTACCACACCTGGCTAATTTTTTCTATTTTTTGTAAAGACAGGTCTTGCTCTTGCTCTTGCTCAAGTTGTCCTCAAGTGATCCTCCCACTGGCCTCAGCCTCCCAAAGTGCTAGGATTGCAGGCGTGAGCCACCTTGCCCAGCCAAGATTTCCATAGAGGTTATCTGGATCTTCACTCATGCCTTGAGTTAGTTCATGATCCTAATCTTTTCTTAATGTAATTTTGCTAGCATAATCAAAAACAGGCAGCCCATGCAACATATATGCAATCACCATTTGCAATCGTCATTTGTGGCCATAGCAATTAAGTGCCTCAGGTACTTTATTTCCTAATGTCTTATCTTCCAATATCGCATCTGATGCCTCACTGGTGATAGTCTAAGTGATTGTGATGCTTCTGCATGCTCCAGATTGCATGTCCTCTTTCCCCATGTAAAAGAATTATCCATACACTCATCAAACATATGAGCAACCCAATCCTAGGATCTCATTTTGGAAATCTGTTTCCTGGGATCTCTCCATGTATTGTATCAGTGAGGACCCAGGCAGGAAACAGATGGCACACTACAAGGATATAGGAAAAACCAAACACTTTGCCTGCTCTCTACTCACCACTTAATATTTCTGTGACATCTGGCCACCAAGAAGTATGTGGGGATTTCTCCCTTCCAAGCAATTCACTGGCAGGTGATTTTCCAGAAGACACCAGATGGGTGTCCTCTAACTCAATTCAATTCTGACACTATCTACCTGGAGACAACATCAGATCCCACAGGTTGAGGGCTCAGTGCCACAAGACTGCCCCCCAACTTCAAATGCCAGTCAGGAGCACAGATTGTGGCCGCTTCTGACCTACTGGCTATAAATAGGGGTTCCCACGACACCCTTCTCAGGTTCAATTAATTTGCTAGAATGGCTCACTGACCTCAGAGAAACACTTTACTTACACTTGCCTATTTATTATAAAGCATATTACAAAGGATACAGATGAACAGCCAGATGGAAGAGATACACGGGAGAAGGGGTGTGGAGCTTCCGTGCCCTCTCCGGGCATCCTCTAGGAACCTCCATGTGTTCAGCCATCCAGAACCCCAACCCCACCTCAATCCTTTTGGATTTTCATGGAAGCTTCATTACATAGGCATGAGTGATCACCTCATTGGCCATTGGTTTATTGAGTCAACCTTCAGCCCCCTTCTCCTCTCCCCAGAAGTGGGAGGTGGGTAGGACTGAAAGTCCCAACCTTTTAATCCCAGGATTGACTCCCCTGGCAATCAGTTCCCAACCTGAGGCTGGCTAAGGGGTCCCAGCCACCAGACATCTCCTTAGCACACAAAAGACACTCATCACTCCCAGGATTCTAAGGATTTTAGAAGCTGCATGTCACGAAAGGAGAATGAAGACCAATTACATATATATATATATATATATATATATATCACAATATCATACACACTCAAATAATTTAACCAGAAAGATTTTAATAAAGGGGCAACTTAAGAGGTAGGTTCTGGATTAAGGAACCAATATGAGATGATGAG
This sequence comes from Lepilemur ruficaudatus, assembly GCA_963574885.1. Taxonomy (NCBI): domain Eukaryota; kingdom Metazoa; phylum Chordata; class Mammalia; order Primates; family Lepilemuridae; genus Lepilemur; species Lepilemur ruficaudatus. Next base: position 16,354 of record CAUYRT010020737.1, read on the forward strand.
TCACTTGGGGTCTAGCAATGGTGGGAAACCATTAACCGTACCAAGGCCTGAAGGGGCAAGAGGAGGGAACAGTGTTTCAAAAGCTTTAATTAGAGATAGGCCCATGGAGGGGAGGCAGCCCAAAAGGGTCCATAACTCTAGATCAGTGGTTCTCAAACTTCAGCATGTATCAGAGTCAGCTGGAGGGTGTGTTGAAATACAGCTTGCGGGCCAGGTGCGGTGGCTCATGCCTGTAATTCTGGCACTTTGGTAGACCGAAGTGGGAGAATCACTTGAGCCCAGGAGTTTAAGACCAGCAAGACCCTGCCTCTACAAAAAAAAAATTTTAATTAGGCAGATGTGGTGGTGTATGCCTATAGTCCCAGCTATTTGGGAGGCTGAGGGCTGAGGTGGGAGGACTGCTTGAGCCCTGCAGTTCAAGGCTGCAGTGAGCTTAAGACCACGCCACTGCATTCCAGCTCGGGCAAAAGAGCAAGATTCTGTCTCTGGAAAAAAACAAAACAATGCTGGACCCCACGCCCAGAGTCTGTATTTAATAGATCTGGAGCAGAATCTAAGAACTTGCATTTCTAACAAACCCCCAGGGAATGCTGATGCTGCTGTCCAAAGACTATTTGAGGACTTCCACAAAATTATTCATTGCTAGAACTGCAGCAAGATGAAGGATTTGGGGAATTAATACCCCAACCTCTCTCTCCTTCCACAACTGATCTGCTGCTACTGCCTCCCATGGGCCCTACCCAAAGAGAAGCCAGAGGGCCTGGGACCCTGGGCATGCAATCTGTAGAGGTCAGCCTTCTGGGGAACAGAGCAGGACAGAGAAGAGTAGAGAATGGGTTGGGGCAAACAGAGGACAGCCAGAACTACCATAGGCAGAAGGATGGATGGGAGGATCAACGGAAAGATGGATGATAGATGAATGAATGGACAGATATCTGAATAAAAATATAGAAGCATAATAATGGCTACTAGTGTTTATTGTGTGCTAGCCTCTAAGCTAAGGACTTTACTCAGAGTACCTCATTTAATCTTAAGAATCTTTTACCATTCCCATTTTATAATAAAAATGAGGACATTAAGACACAGAGACCGGATACATTTCACGTGGTCACACAGCTAGTAAGCTGTGGAATCTGAATCCCAACCTAAGCACACTATCTGTAGAGTCCCCTCCTCTGTGCCGTGTGCCATGTGCTCTGTCTGCACTATGTGACCAGTGAACTAGTGGCAGAGTGGCAGTGTGAGGCAGAGGTAAACAGTGCAAACCTTACGGTGAAACACACCTGGGTCCAAATCATGCTCCGGCTCTTACTAGGTTTGTGACTTTGTTCTATGAGCCTCATTTTCCTTATGTATAAGACAGATATAATGATATGAAAATAATAAAAACTACTTCATAGTATTGTTGGGAAAGTTAAGCAAGGTAATAGTGATAATGTCCTTGATATAGAGCCTAGCACATAATAAACAATCAAAAATACTATTACTGGTATTATTAATGGATGGAAAGAGAAACTTAAGAGGGAAACACTCACCCTGCCCCCATCCAAAAGAGGGTCCAGAGCTTGGAAGGGGCAGTTGTATGGGTGTCCCATACGTCAATTTCTTCTTCTGAGTGTTCTCTTCTATAAGTCACTTGTCCCCTCCCCCATCTGTCAATTCCTTGAAATATTGGGTATGTCTGAAAATGAGCTGGCCAGCCCATCTTCTTAGAAATCCCCTCTCGGTTCCCAGGATTGAGGGTAGGGGAAAGATGAAAGGGCTATTCCAGGGCAGCCTTCCTCCAGCTCTTCCTCTAACCCGGGCTTTGGACGTAGGAAAATGGTGAACTGGGGAAGGGGCAGTGCTTGCTGAGCCAGGAGTTTGAGTCCCAGAGGCCTGAGATGTGGAATGGGAGTCCTGGGCCTCCTCCCAAGGAACCTTGCCGTTCAGCTCTGCTTGTCCTAAGGGAGGGAATGGTTCCCAGATGGAGGACTGGCAGGCACCATGATGACCTGGGAGGCCACCCCAGGCTCTCATAGCTGTCCTGAAGGTACCAGGGAGCCTTCTTCTCCACCAGCCTCCACCAGAAGCCCTAGTGAGGATGAAGGATTCACCCTGGCCCCAACCCCGACCGTCACTTCTGAACCTTGGCCCCATGGTTGATGACGCAAATGCCACCAATGAGATGACAGTGTAAACCCTCTCTCCGGAGTAACAGTGCAGATTGCAGACTACTTAGGTTCTCAGAGCTGAAGCCAAAAAAAACAGAAGAGGGGGAAAGCCACTGAGAGGGAAGGAGGGAGGGCAGGGTCAGGTCCTGCTAGAAAGAGGCGGGCAGAGGGGATCCACGGAGTGGGAGATGGGGGAAATTTCTGGACAAAAAAAGTGAAGCTCCTGGCCATAAATAGGAGGCAGCCACAGGCTCACACAGGCTCTCCAGCTCACACTCCTAGGCTCACACCCCTCACACCCTGCAAGGACACCCGTGCACTTCCCGTTGCTCACCTGTACACGCAGCCAAGCCGCCGCCTGATACAGACTCCTGCGCACGCCCAGAGCCGCTCGCTCACACTTGCTGCCAGTCTGCTTGTGTCCCCCTCCATGGCACCCCGTATGGCCTCACTACTGGCCCTCAGCCTGCTGGCTCTTTGGACTTCCCCAGGTAAGGCTGAGGGGAGGGTTAGGGTGATGGGTGGGCAGGGGGTGATGTCCAGATCTCAGACTGATTGGCACTGGACATGAGGGACACGGCAAGTTCATGCGTGAATGCGGAGGTCTGCGTGTCTCAGTGAGCCTGGGGGGGCTCCCTGTGTGTGCCTGTGAGTGCGGGCGCACTTGTACCTCAGTCCCTATGTGGACTGTCTCTTGGTGCATCCCAGGGCCTACTGCTACCCCTCTCTCTGCAGGCTCTGTTTCCTGCTGCCTCAGTTTCCTAGGCAGGGGAGAACAGTATATATGAGAAAGAGAGAAAGAGAGAAAGGCTGGTGGTCAAAATTTTTAGCAATATCTAAGCACTGTAACACCAGCTTCTCCCTGAGCCCGCTCTCTCCTAGGGCTGGGACCAGTATTAATTCTTTATTTTCTAGATCCTGGGGAAGTGGAGAGGTCCTGGGAGAGAGGTGGGGGTGACGGGGCAGCAGGAAAGCATCTGTGGAGCTCAGGGTGGTGGTTGTTTACCAAACAGTTTAGAAGTGTTACAATATATTTAGCAACCAGTAAGGCCATATGGGTCTAACTACCACACACATGCACATACACACACACACACACACACACACACACTCACAGGTTAGGGCCATGGAGCTCCCCTCTTCAGGGTCCCCGTGTCTTGTCACAGCCCCAGCTCTCGGTGGTGCTAACGATGCTGAAGACTGCTGCCTGTCTGTGACCCAGCGCCCCATCCCTGGGAACATTGTGAGAGCCTTTCGCTACCTCCTCATCAAGGATGGCTGCAGGGTGCCCGCCGTTGTGTGAGTTCGGGGGACAGTGTCTAGCCTCATCACCCCCACCTGCTCCTCCCACTTCTCCTAGCCAAGCCCAATTCCTTCAAGGAAACTCCTGAAACAGGTTCCCAGACAAAGTCCCCAGCCATGATGGTTTCCAGGGCTTCATTCTTTCTGGCCTCTGACCTCTGACTCTAGGTTCACCACGATGAGAGGCTACCAGCTCTGTGCACCCCCAGACCAGCCCTGGGTGGACCGCATCATCCGGAGACTGAAGAAGACCTTGGCCAAGGCAAGCCTGGCCCTCCCCGGCCCTGCCTCCTCCCTCTGATCCCCTAAGAGTCCAGCCCATGACCCTGCCTCTCCTTCCTCCCTTAGAGCAAGCGCCACAGCAGTTAGCCCGTGACAGTGCCAAAGGGAGCCCTGTGTCTGAGTGAAGGCATGTGAATCGCCCTTGCCTGGGGAACCAAGGAGAAAGGAGGCCCAGAAAGGAGGCCCAGGCCTCCAGCTCCTCTGCACCAGACCTGGCCCAGCCAGGGCAGGGCCTGGAGTGTCAATGTGAGTGTGAGTGTGAGCGAGAGGGTGAGCGTGGTGAGGGCACAGCTTCTCACACCCAGACTGCAGTGCTTCCAATAAAGCCACGTGGCACCCACAGATCTACCTGTGTCTGTTTGCTGTCTATCCAAGAGGACAGGAATAGGAAGGATGGAGATGAGATTGCAGGATCTATTTTTCATCCAGTGGCCTGAGCAATCTCGCCAACTGCCTCCAAACGCCCTGAGGCTCTCAGGATCAGCCCCCACAGTGAGGGCCCACCCCCCACATCTCCTCACAGCTCTGTCAAACTCCACACTCAGCAACACTAAACCTGTGTCACTTCCCTGAGTGGGCCAGTCTCTCACACCTCCCAGTCTTTGCTCTCCAAGGCAGGCGTTCAAGCATCCAGGTGTCTCAGGGGTCAGGTGTCCCTGGAGGGAAAGGAGTTGTCAGGAGCCAGCTGTCAAGGCAGGGGGAGAGACAGAGTGCCCAGCTCTACTGCCTGGGGGGAAAGTATGCATCCACCCGCACCATTGCCTCTGTCTGGCAACTCTTCTCCTGCCCTCTGGCTCCCGCTCTGGGTCTGAATGCCTCTTCTTCCAAGAAGCCTTCCCTGATCCCAGCCGGGTGCAGTAGCCTCTCTCCCTCCCCCATCACACTGACTTGCTGGTCTGTCCGTCTTCCTGGACAGAAATCATGTCTATTTTGGTTTCTACTCTTTTCCCGGTGTCCAGCATGCTACCTGGCACAAAGTAGTTACTCAACAAATACTAGTTTAGAGAATGAATAAATATGTGAGGTCAGGCTCTGCAGCCAATGGTGAAGGCCCATCTGTCCCTTCTGTCCATACAGAACCTAACCTCCAGGCCAGCCCTCCTCTGTCACTCAGTCAGTCTGAGCGTGGTCCAGTCCCCTCTGGGCAATCCTGGGGCTCTGCTTCTCAGGGACACAGCTGACCTGGAAGCCAGAGGTCGGAGATGGGAGCGAGGCCTGTGGGGTCGAAGGAGGAGCAGCCAGGGAAGCTCGGGAGACTCAGCATGGAGGACCCACCAACAGCCCTTCTGTCCACAGGGGCCCCAGGGCTCAGAGGCAGCCCTGAGACCAGGAAAGTCTCCCCAGCTAAGATGGGGAAGGAGCCTCAGCTATGGGGGACAAAAGCCCTGTGACTCCTACAGCATCTCACAGGGCTGCTCAGTGAGGAGTGAGTGCCTAATGCTTGGGAAAGCCCTGGGGGAAGCTGGCCGGCCTCTAGACTGTGGCCTCTCAGGGCCTGTCTGGCTGGGAGGGAAAAGTCCATGCCACTGGGGTCAGATGGCAACAAGGAGGCTAAATTGAGCATCTCTGCCTGGGAAGAGAGTCCATCATTGTACTAGATGTACCTTAGCCGGCAATCAAAACCAGGCCTGGGCAGGCCTTAGAAAGGGACAATGGTGAGGGGGTTGTGCCAGCCCCTCCTCACTGGGCTGAGAGCATGGCATCCTCCTCCTCTCCTCTGTTCGCAGAAGCAGGTGTTCAAACCTCAGCTCTCCGAGGTGTCAGAGTCACAGGGGGCGGGGGATGGGGATAGTTTTCAAGAACAGCTGCTCTGGCTGAAAAGTTTGGCTGTGCTGCCTGGGGGAAGTTACCCATCCATTCATGCATTCATGCATCCATTCATCCAGCTGTTTCTGCATCCATTAGACCTCCATCCACACCCATTCGCCCACCCACCCACTTGCCACCCATCCATCTATCCACTAATACATCCATCAAGCCAGCCATCCTTGGAGTTCCAGATCTCCCAGCTGTGGACCCTGTGCCCTGCCTCCCAGCAGGCAGAGAAGAGATACACACATGAGGTGAGCACATTGCCTCAGATCCTTCTCATTTCCCAGTAAAATCAAGAGGAAGTCAGCCTGCCAGAAGCAGACACAAACCCCCTGTAGACCCTCAGGTGAACACATAGAGTAAGGGAAGTGAGGGTGAGAGCCCTCAAGAAGATATGACCAGGACAGAGGCCCCTTGACACTACCTCCATGCCACTCGGAAGTACAAGAGCAAGTCCTGAACTCAATGCCTAAGTCAGAGTCTCACGGTCCCGTCTTTGCCCCACTTATGGTGCAACTCTGGGTAAGTTTCTGCCCTACTCTGCACCCTGAGGCCTCAGTTTCCCCATTTGCCAGCTAGGAGGGAGGGACTTTATTTTTGAGACTCCTTCCAAACAAAGACTTGGCTCATGAATCTTTGGATCTCACGCTAAACCCCCAACATTTGCATGGGCTCCCCACAATGCCATGCACACCCAGAAACTCTCCCACTTCCTGGGGACCCTAGGGCCACACTCTGAGAACAAAGGGGAAGCCGAAGCTCAGGAAGAGAGGAAATAATCTCGTGAAGTGCCTTGGGTTGAACCATCCTTTGCTTGACCCCAGGAGCATGGGAAATGAAGAATTTTCAGAGCTTCACAGGCTGCAAGCCCGCAACCCTCACACCTCTCCTCTGCCAACACCTTCCATCCTAGCTTTCTCCCTTGCTCTTTTTCCCAGCCCTCCCCCAGCCATAGCAACCCCTCTTGGGCACTGGGTCTTATCCCTTGACCTTCCTGCCAGGCACATAAGCCCAGAAATCTGAGGCTTGTCCTGTCCCACTCAAGCATTCTCAGCACTGTAACTCCATCTAATCAGTGTACGTTTCCTGTCACTATGATACACTGACAACTGTTGTGTCTTCATTTACCACGAGTTCTGGTGGGCCAAGAGCCTACCTGCCTATCTCTGACAATGATGAAGTTGCCAACTCTCTGAGGGGTGGCATGGACTCCAAGCTGCCCCACGAAGATGTGGAGGCCTTGTTGCATGCCTCTAGGTAGACACCTTCCTCTCTCTGGCACCCGGTGTCTGCTCCAGATTCAAGGCCTGCAGCTGAGTGATGCCTCCTCCCCTGAAAGCCTGTGGTCTCAGCATCCAATATCTCCCTAACGGTATCTGAATTGACATCCCTGCTCAGGGTGCTCCTGGCCTTCTTTGGACAAAAAAGCTCCCTGTCCTGTCTGTTGAGAGAGCTCCCAGGGGAAAGGATTGGGCCTTGTCCATATCCACTGTTGCCAGCACTGTTCTGCACAGGGACTGGCACAGAATAAGCCCAGATACACATTTGATTAATAAATACGGAATTGGACATGGCCCTGTCCCATTATGGCCCGCTCACCGCCACCTGGAGCACATCCAGTTCCCAGGACAGAGACTGTTTCTCTGTTGCATGGTTGAGTGTTTGGTCAGAGCCAGATCATACGGTTTTGATCATGTTTTGATCATCTCATGTTCAACTTCTCAGCAAGCCCCCACCCCATGTCACCCCCTTCTTCTAGGTTTCGGGAAACTTAGAAACAACCAGAAAACTTTGGAAATGAAATCTCTCAAAGGAGCAGGACTCTTAATTGGGGAATTTCCTCCAAGAGTCCCGCTGTAAAAATAAACAGACAATTCTCTGGTGAGAGAACTCCCGAGATGGCCCCTGAAACTTTGTCCACCTGGAAGGACATGGCTCTGTAGTACTAGCTAATTCCCCGTGAGTACTTCCTGGGTGCTGGGCATTGCTTTAAGTACTATTAGCATTCTTACGTTGCAGATGAGAAAACAGAGGGACAGAGGTTACGTAACAGGCCCAGGCTGCACAGCTAGTAAAATGGCAAAGCTAGGGGGTCCTACCTGGGCAGTTTGGCTCCAGAATATGTACTCTGAACGACTGCACATACCACCTCTCTGAGTTGACCTATCTCCCAAGTAAAAATGGAGAACCGTACAGCAGGGCCAGGTGGCCCACAGAAGAATAGAGAAAGCCACTACTTTTCCATGCTGGCCACATACCAGCCTCCAAGCTGAGTCCCTTATTTGTATTTTATCATTGCATCCTCAAACCACCCTATGAAGTATCATTAGTACCATTTTATATATAAGGAAACTGAGGCACAGGGAGGTAAAGTGACATCCCAAGTCTCCTCAAATGGTGAGTGACGAAGCTGGGATTGCAGCCCCAGTCTGCCTGATGGTCAGCACTTGGACTGGGGGCTGGGGGCTAGGATGTCTAGCTGGGGTAGAAAGGCTTGGCTCACTAGGAAAATCTGGGAAGAAAACAAGAGGGGAAGCTGGAGGCCTCAGGCGAAACCCCAGCACTTGAACCCAGACACAGAGACGCCCCTGGACAGCCTCCAGCCTTCTGGGCCTCCCCAGCAGAAGGAGGGTTGGTTTCCCCAGAGCCTCGAAGAGGAAGTCTGCTCAGGCCTCAGTTGTCCTAACGGTGGAGTGGTAGAGAAGGGGATCGGGCTGTAAGAATACCCATCCTACTTTCCTTCCCAGGGGAGTATCAGAGGCCAGGACCTGGCGATGTTGAAAGGAAGGGAGGAATGTAAGGCAGCGCGGGCATCCTGAGGGTGGGGGTAGAGGCAGGACTGGGAGCCTGTGGGTGGGGCTTCTGGAAAGGGGTGGGGCCTTGGCAGGTGACTGAGGCCCTCTGAAGAGCAAAGCATCTGGGGACAGCAGAGACCGAGTCAGACTCCTGCAGCACTCACTTGAGAGGGCCAGTTCCATCTCCTGAGGGGCCAGGGGCAGGCAGGGCAGGGGTGGAGGACAAGGGTGAGGATGGACCCTCTGGGGATGAGGGTGGATGAGGGAGTCAGATCTCCCTGCTGTCAAGTCTCACTGTGACTCCAGTGGGGCGGGTGCAGAAGACCTGAGCCTCCCTGAGCTCCAACTTGAAGGTGGGGCCACTACCGTTCTGGGACAACCAGATCCCCTAGGGCTTTGGATCTCAAAATCTCAGTCCCTAGAAATATGAGCCTATTGCCAACAAAACCCAATCACCACACCAACCCCATTCCTGTCAGACTGTCCCTTCACAGTTGCTCATCACTTCTTATGAGGGCCCCAACATTGTGAAGCCCTCAATTCAGGAAGCCCCATCCCAATACCCATTGTGTCCTTATTGCTGACACACCCCATTACTGTCAGGCCACCGTTGCTCTCAGGAAATCCTATCACTGTTAGGAACAGCAGCACTGCACCACCCCAGGGGGTGCCGTTCTCTCTGTTATCCGTGTAAATGGCACCTCCTGGTACGGCAGCACCGAGCGTCAGAGACTGCTCTGTACTTTAGTGCGGGGACCCCTGGTAGTCCCAGGGCTGCCATCACATGGGGTCCAGCCCTGGTAAAACCCTGTGTCTAAAGTGAGGTCTCGTCACTGTCTGCAACCCAGAGCATTCATTCACTCCATGCACTATTCTAGGTGCTGGTGATACAATAGTGAATGAAATAAATATGGTCTTTGTTAGGTTTGCTCTGGGTGGGAACCCAAAAAATATGCATAGGACGTAATACTTAGACAGTGATCATAAAGCCTGTGAAACAAAGGCTGCGGTAGTCTGGAGAGTCCAAGGTTGTAAATCTTGTCCAATCACAGACAGCTGAAGCGACACTGGCATTCCTGTACCCCTGATAAGGACAAAGCTACCCCCTTCCCCTATCTCTGCAGGTGCTGCTCACTTCCCCCGGAAAAACCCTGTATAACACTCAAGGCTTTCTCCTCCCTCAGTGTGAACGCTTTTTTGCCTCCACCCATCTGCACCCAGATGCTCAAAATAAACAGCATTTTGCTACACACAAGGCTTTGTGTATCTCCCTCTTGGCTCCTGACCTAAGAGTCTTGGGCTTCATGAAGCTTCCCCCACTCCAAAAATAAATAAATAAATAAAATGGCAAATAAATTTATTAGTCAACATTCTTACTTGCAAGCCACTGAAACTTGCTGGCTGATTTAAACAGAAAAGGAGTTAATTTAAAAAGACCCTGGAAAGATGCAGAAAGTGGCAAGAATCGGTGCACCTAGGCAGCCAGAACCTCCCCCAAAACACGCAGCCAGTCAATGCAGCCCTCCAAGACAGCATGGTGGGGACACCAAATGCCAGTACTACCCCTATGTCCAGACTGGGGACATTCCATGTTTTGGACAGCCCTGCTCTGGTCCACCTCCAGTGATTTCTCTGGACACAGGAAAAAGAGTCCACAGGTCCAAGGGAGCATGGCCACTCAGAGCTCGTGCTTCTCCTCTAGACCACATTTCAGGAATTGAAAACCAGGGAGTTCCCTGCCCAAGCAGCTTCCAATGTCCACATGGGCCTCTTCCTCAGATCAGTCCCTACTAGGATGGACTGTGTTACTGATATACACACTACTAGGTCCAGAGGGTGGCCAAGAAGTAGCTATTTGCAGGGAATGCAGAAAGAGCTTGTATGTGTGGGGCTGGAGTGTTTATACCCAAACACATGAGACTCTTCATGGCGCAGGATAGAACTGAGTGTAGGAAGAGGTGAGGGACAGGTAGTGGACTGGAGCTTGGCTCTCTCCTTACCACCTCATTCCATCACAAAACTCCAAGGAGTCCAAGAATTCTAAATTTGAACCTGGCCTTCAAGTTATTTTGAAAGTATATTTTTCAAGGTAGGAAGATAGATATATTTATTTGACAACTTGTTGGCTTGATTTGTAAATTTTACTTTTTTTTTTTTTTTTTTTGAGACAGAGTCTACTTTGTTGCTCCAGTAGAGTGCCATGGTGTCGTCATAGCTCACTGCAACTTCCAACCCCTAGGCTCAAGCAATCCTCCTTCCTCAGCCTCTTGGGTAGCTGGGACTACAGACACATCCCAGGACGCCTGGCTAATTTTTCTATTTTTAGTAGAGACAGAGTCTTGCTCTGTTGCTCAGGTTGGTCTCTGACTCCAGAGCTCAAGCAATCCTCCCACCTCAGCCTCCCAGAGTGCTAGGATTACAGGTGTGAGCCACCACGTCTGGCTGTAAATTTTAAATATTTAGATAGTGGGCCTTCATTTGTACCGTTGCCACAAGCCCCATAAATGTTAAATGGTCAGCCTGCCAGATGCCACCTCTGGAATCATAGATATAGCTGCCCTGTAAAGTGGACACCACTTCCACCATCACTCCTGCAACCCCCAAAATGGATTCTCGAATAAACCTGCTCCTTGACATCACTACTAGGTTCCTACTAGCAGTGAAAGGTGCTTACGATTAGCAAAGCCTAGGTCCTGTATCCAAGTCCTAGGTGCAAAAGGGTCAGGGAAAATTGGTATGTGACCTTTGGGGATTCTTTGATGAAAATCAAGGTCAACCAGTAACCAGGACTAATATATTAGGAAATTCCTCAAACATGAAAGGGGTTAAGTTGTGGGCAATGAAAAAAATGATAAATATCTCTAGAGTACACCCAATAGCTATCCAATGTCAACATTCATCCTTCTTCCCCAACCCTAGACTTCTTAAAAATTGAAGGGTAGGCTGGGTGTGGTGGTTCACACCTGTAATCCTAGCACTCTGGGAGGCCGAGGTGGGAGGATCACTTGAGCTTAGGAGTTTGAGAGCAGACTGAGCAAGAGTAAGACCCCATTTCTACAAACAAAGAAAAAATAAATAGAAAAATTAGCTTGGCGTGGTGGCATGTACCTATACTCCCAGCTACTCAGGAAGCTGAGGCAAGAGGATCACTTGAGCCCAGGAATTTGAGGTTGCTGTGAGCTATGATGACACCACTGCACTCTAACCACAGTAACAAAGTGAGACTCTGTCTCCAAAAAAAAAAAAAAAATTGAGGGTATCACCTAACATAAAACTTTTGCTTAAACAACCAAAAAATTCACCCCTTCCCAAAGAGAGAAAACTGAGAGCCTTAGCAATTACCACATCTGTCTTAGCTCAGGCTGTGATAACAAAACACCACAGACTGGGTGGCTTAAACAACAGAAATTTATTTTCTCACAGTTCTGGAGGCTAGAAGTCCAAGATCAAGGTGCCAACATCATCAGCTTCTGGTGGGGCTCTCTGCTGGCTTGCAGACAGCCAGCTGACTTCTTGCTCTGTGTGTGTGTGAGAGAAAGAGAGAGAGAGAGAAGGAAGGAGAGAGAGAGAGAATACCTTCCTCTTCTTATTTTTTTCTTTTTCTTAATTTTTATTTATTTATTTTTTGAGACAGAGTCTCACTCTGTTGGCCCGGTGAGTGCCGTGGCGTCAGCCTAGCTCACAGCAACCTCAAACTCCTGGGCTCAAGCAATCCTCCTGCCTCAGCCTCCCAAGTAGCTGGGACTACAGGCACGAGCCAACATGCCCGGCTAAGTTTTTGTATATATTTTTTAGTT
>CAUYRT010020741.1:0-55218 GCA_963574885.1 Lepilemur ruficaudatus
GATATTATATCTAGAAAACCCCAAGGATTCAACCAAGAGACTCCTTGAATTGATAAATGAATTTAGTAAAGTCTCAGGATACAAAATCAATACACACAAATCAGAGGCATTCATATACACCAACAACAGTCAAACTGAGAAACAAATCAAAGACTCAGTTCCCTTCACAATAGCAACAAAGAAAATAAAGTACCTAGGAATATATTTAACTAAGGGGGTAAAAGACCTCTACAGGGAGAACTATGAAACACTGAGAAAGGAAAGAGCAGAGGATGTAAACAGGTGGAAGACCATACCATGCTCGTGGGTCAGCAGAATCAACATTGTTAAAATGTCTATATTACCCAAAGTGATCTACAGAGTCAATGCAGTTCCTACTAAAATACCATCATTATTTTTCACAGATATAGAAAAAATTACTTTACGCTTCATATGGTACAAGAGAACACCCTGTATAGCAAAAGCAATCCTAGGCAATAAAAACAATATGGGAGGTTTCAATTTACCAGACTTCAAAGTATACTGCAAGGCTATAGTAATTAAAACATCTTTGTACTGGCACGACAACAGGGACATTGACCAGTGGAACAGAACAGAGAACCCAGATATAAAACCATCTTCATATAGCCATCTAATCTTCGACAAAGCAGACAAAAACATACAATCAGGAAAAAATCCTTATTCAATAAATGGTGCTGGGAAAACTGGATAGCCACATGTAGAAGACTGAAGCAGGACCCACACCTTTCACCTCTCACAAAAATCAACTCATGCTGGGTAACAGACTTAAACCTAAGGTATGAAACTATTAGAATTCTAGAGAAAAATGTTGGAAATACACTTCTAGAGATTGGCCTAGGCAAGGAATTCATGAAGAAGACCCCAAAGGCAATCACAGCAACAACAAAAATAAATAAATGGGACCTGATCAAACTAAAAAGCATCTGCACAGTCAAAGAAACTGTCATGAGAGCAAACAGACAACCTACAGAATGGGAGAAAATATTCGCATGCTACACATCTGATAAGGGGCTGATAACTAGAATCTATTTAGAACTCAGGAAAATCAGCAAGAAAAAATCAAACAACCCTATCAAAAAGTGGACAAAGGACAATCACAGAAATTTTTCAAAAGAAGACAGAATAATGGCCAACAAACATATGAAAAAATGCTCAACATCTCTAATCATCAGGGAAATGCAAATCAAAACCGCAGTGAGATATCACTTATCGCCAGTGAGAATGGCCTTTATCAAAAAGTCACAAAACAATAAATGTTGGCATGGATGTGGAGAGATAGGAACACTCCTACACTGCTGGTGGGACTGCAAACTAGTGCAACCTCTGGGGCAAGCAATATGGAGATACCTGAAAGTGATACAAGTAGATCTACCGTTTGTTCCAGCAATCCCACTACTGGGCATCTACCCAAAAGAACAAAAGACATCTATAAAAAAGACACTTGCACTCGAATGTTTATAGCAGCACAATTCACAATCGCAAAGTTGCAGAAACAACCCATGTGCCCATTAATACATGAGTGGATTAATTAAATGTGGTATATGTATACCATGGAGTACTATTCAGCTATAAGAAGCAAGGGTGATATAGCACCTCTTGTATTTTCCTGGATGGAGTTGAAACCCATTCTACTAAGTGAAGTCTCCCAAGAATGGATAGACAGGCACCACATGTACTTACCAGCAAATTGGTATTAACTGATCAACACCTAAGTGGACACATAGGAACAACATTTATCAGGTGTTGGGCAGATGGGGGGGAGGAGAGAATGGGTATATACACACATAATGAGTGCGATGTGCACCGTCTGGGGGATAGTCAGGCTTGAGGCTCTGACTGGAGGTGGGGGCAAAGGCAATGTACGTAACCTTAACATTTGTACCCCCATAATATGCTGAAATAAAAAAATTTTTTAATTTAAAAAATGAATAAATAAATAAATAAAAACAAAGATCAAATTATATGCTGCCTATAAGAAACTAGTTTTGCTTGAAAAAACACACAGACAGAATATCCATTCAGACAATCAACAAAAAAATTGGAATTAAATCACACTCTAAACCTAATGGACCTAACAGACATTTAAAGAATATTCCACCCAACAACGGCAGAATACACATTCTTCTCATCAGCACATGGAACTTTCTCCAAGATAAATCATATGTTAGGCCACAAAACAAGTTTCAGTAAAATTGTAGAAATTGAAATCACATCAAGTATACTTTCTGACCACAGTATAATAAAACTAGAAGTTGATAATAGCAGGAACTTTGGAAATTATAAAAATACATGGAAATTAATCAACATACCCCAGAACAACAAATGAGCCAAAGAACAAATTTAAAAAGAAATTTAAAAATGTAGTAAGGCAAATGAAAATGGAAACACAACATACCAAAACATATGGAAAACAGCAAAAGCATTTCTAAGTGGGAAGTTTATGGCAATAAATGCCTAAAACAAAAAATTAGAAAGCTCTCAAATAAACCACTTAATGTTATACCTCAAAAAAATACTAAAACGGTAGCAAACTAAACCCAAAATTAGTAGAAGGAAAGAAAATATAAAGATAAGAGCAGAAATAAAATAGAAACTAAAAAAATACAAAAGATCAAAATGAAAAGTTGTTTTTTAAAAAAGATAAAATTGACAAACCTCTAGCTAGACTAAAAAGAGAGAAAATAATCAAATAAATAAAATTAGAGATGAAAAGCAGACATACAAACTGATGCCACACATATACAAAGGATCATTATAGACTATTATCAACAACTGTATACAAACAAATTAGAAAACCAAGGACAAATGGATAAATTCCTGGAGACATACAACCTACCAAAATTGAACCTTAAAGAGACAGAAAGTCTGAACAGACAAATAAAGAGTAAAAAGATCAAAACAGTAATACAAAGTCTCCCATCAAAGAAAAGCCCAGGACCTGATGACTTTCACTGCTGAATTCTACCAAACATTTAAAAGAAGTAATATCAATTCTTCTCAGACTATTTCAAAAAATTGAAGGAGAGGGAACTGATTCAAATTCATTCTACAAGGCCAGCATCACCCTAATACCAAAACCAAACATGGACACAACAACAACAACAAAACTACAGGCCAATAATTCTGATGAACATAGATACAAAAATCATCAACAAAGTACTAGCAAACCACATTCAACAGCACATTAAAAAGATCATTCACAGTGACCAAGTGGGATTCATCCCAGCAATGCAAGAATGGTTCGATACATGCAAATCAATAAACATAATACATCATATTAACAGAATCAAGGACAAAAACCACATGATCATTTCAACAGATGCATAAAAAGTATTTGACAAAAACACCCCTTCATGATAAACACTCTCAACAAATTACGCATAGAATGAATGTACCTCTACACAATAAATACCATGTGTGATAAACCCACAGCTAACATTATACTGAATTAGAAAAACTGAAAGCTTTTTCTCTAAAATTTGAAACAACACAAGGATGCTCACTATTACCATTTCTATTCAACATAGTAACTTCTAGCCAGAGAGATTAAGCAAGGGAAAGAAATAAAGGGCATCGAAATAGGAAAGGAGGATATCAAATTGTTCCTGTTTGTAGAAAATATTATCATATATCTGGAAAAACCTAAAGATTTCACAAAAAAGAAGTATTAAAACTAATAAATGAATTCAGTAAATCTGCATGCATGATATAAAATCAAGGTACAAAAATTAGTACTATTTCTATATACCAACAGAAGTATCTGAAAAAGAAATTAAGAAAGCAATCCCATTTACAATAGCTCAAAAAAAATACCTGGGAATAAATTTAACCCAGAAGATGAAACATCTTTACAATGAAAACTAGAAAACAAACTATAAAACATTGATGAAAGAAATTGAAGAGAACACAAATAAATAGAAAGATATTTTGTGTTTATGAATTGGAAGAATTAATATTGTTTAAATGTCCATGGTACACAAAGTAATCTGCATATTAAATGCAATCCCTAGCAAAATGCCAATCACATTCTTCACCAATAACAACAAAAAAAAAAGATTCTAAGAGTCATATAGAACCACAAAAGACCCCGAATAACCAAAACAATACTGAACAAAAAGAGCAAAGCTGGAGGCATCACACTACCTGACTTCAAACAATACTACAAAGCTGTTTTTCTTTAAAAACAAAAACAAAAACATGATATTGGCATAAAAATAAACACATAGACTAATGGTACAGAACAGAGAACAAACAAATAAATCCACACATTTACAACCAATTGATTTTTGACAAAGGCACCAAGAACACACATTGGGGAAAGACAATCTCTTCCATAAATGGTGCTTAAAAGACTGGATATCCACATACAGATAACATATACTAAAATCAACTTGAAATTGATTAAAGACCTAAATGTAAGGCCCCAAATTTTTAAACTACTAGAGGAAAATATAGGGAAACACTTCATGACATTGGTCTGGGTACAGATTTATAAGTATTCAAAAACATAGGTGACAAAAGCAAAAACAGACAGATTACATCAAACTAAAAAGTTTCTTCTCAATAATCAACAACTTGAAGAGACAACATATAGAATGGGAGAAAATATTTGAAAACTATGCATCTGATATGGGTTAATATCCAGAATATATAAGGAACTTAAACAACTCAATTGTGAAAAAGCAAATAATCCAATTAGAAAATGGGCAAAGGACTTTAATGAACATTTCTCAAAAGAAGACATACAAATGACCAACAGGTGCATGAAAAACCACAATGAGATGTCACTGCACCCCGATTAGGATGATTAAAAGGACAAAAATAACAAACATCGATGTGAATATGGAGAAACTAGAACCCTTACACACTCTTCTTGGGAATGTAAATTAGTATTGCCATTATGGAAAACAGTATCAATGTTGCTTAAAAAATTAAAATTAAAAATAGAATTACCACATGATCCCAAATTTCCAATACTGGTTATCAGAGGCTGGAGAGCGTAGGGGGAAGGAAATGATGGGGAGAAATTGATTAACAGGTACAAAATTACAATTGGGTAGGAATAATAAATTCTGGTACTCTATAGCACAGTAGAGTGATTATACAGTAAACAATATTATAGTGTTTATTTCAAAATGTCTAGAAGAGAGGATTCTGGATTCAGAGTTCAGAGTGCTCACCATTACACCATGGAACCCTCCGGAAGAGAGGATTCTGAATGTTCACACCGCAAAGAAATGATAAATTTTAAGGTTATGGATATGTTAAATGCCACAATTTGATCATTACATAATGTATACATGCATCAAACCTCACACTGTACACCAAAAATATGTGCAATTATTGTGTCAATTAGAAATGAGATTAAAAATTACTGCAAGTTACCTAGATATAAGGTGAACATATAAACATCTGGTATCCCTGTACACAAAGCAAAAATTAAATATAATGAAATTCTAAAATATCAATCTTTTCACAATAGCAACAGGAAGCATAAACATTTGGCTAAATATTTTTTAAAGATGTTTAAATATTTAATTTTAAAATTGCGAATAACTTCTGAATAAAAAATAAAAATTTGTATAAATGTAGATATGACTTAATTCCTATCAATATAATTATAGATGTTGACATAGGCATAGACAAAAATGTAGACATAGACATGAAATAAAGGTGGATACAAATATAAACATAAATGATAGATATAGATACATACAATTAATGAGAACACTGAATACAATGAAGATAGCAAATATTCTCCCTATTTATGTATAAATTAATTACAGTTGTGGCCAAAATTCAGTGACATAATTTTGCAATTCAATCAGCTGAAATTTATGAGGAGTAAAGAGCCAGGAATACTAAGACAATTTGAAGAAAAAAGCATAAGGATGTAGGACTATCCTTATAAGTTATTGTCATAGTCCACTGGTGCTGCTATAACAAAATACCTTAGACCAGCAGTCCCCAACATTTTTGGCTCCAGGGACAGGTTTCGTGGAAGGCAATTTTTCCACGGACCAGGGTTGGAGGGGGATAGATTCGGGATGATTCAAGCACAGTACATTTATTGTGCAGTCAGACCTCTCTGCTAATGATAATCTGTATTTCCAGCCTCTCCCCAGCACTGGCATCACCGCCTCAGCTCCACCTCAGATCCTCAGGCATTAGAGTCTCCTAAGGAGCACACAACCTAGATCCCGTGCATGAGCAGTTTACAGTAGGGTTCGCGCTGCTGTGAGAATCTCACGCAGCTGCTGATCCGACAGGAGGCGGAGCTTATGCGGTGAGGCAAAAGCAGCTATAAATATAGATGAAGTTTCACTCATTCACCTGCCACTCACCTCCTGCTATGCGGCCACTTCCTAACAGGCCACAGACTGGTACCAGCTGGGGACCGCAGCCTTAGACTATGTAATTTATAAACAGAAATTTATATTCTCACAATTCTGGAAGCTGAGAAGTACAAGATCAAGGAGCCAGTAGGTTCAGTGTCTGGTTCTCCTTCAAAGACGGTGCCTTGCTGCTGTGTCCTCACATGGCAGAAGGCAGAGGGAAATGGACCTATCTAGGTCCCTCCAGCCCTTTAAAAAGGCACTAATCCCACTCAGGAGAATGGAGCCCTCATGACCTAATCACCTCCTAAGCCCCACCTCTTACTACTATTGTTGCACTGGGGATTAAGTTTCAACATGAATTTTGGAGAGTGCACAAATCTTCAAACCACCAGCAGATATCAACTTTTATTATTATAGTGCGGGTAAAAATCGATAGGAAAAAAACAAATAGAAGCATCATAGAAATAATACATTGATATGGCAAAGGTAGCATTACAAGTCAATAGGATAAGGATAAACTATCAAGAAATAATGCTGGGGAAGCTGGTTATCCAGATAGGAAAAAATATGCCTATAGTAACTAATAACATAGAGTTTAAAAAATTAACAAAGAATAAAGTCCTACACATGAAAAAAAAACCTTCAAACTGCAAAGAGAAAAAAAAGAAAATTATCTTTATGACTTCAAGTAGACAAAGATTTCTTAACCAAGAAACAAAATCACAAACTAAAAATAAAAGATGAGTAAATATGACTATACTAAATTTTAAAACTTCCATTTAGCAAAAGACAAATATGAGCAGAGTTGTAAAAAATAAGCCACAAACAAGTTAAAAAAAAAAAGTTTAAACATATATATGCAAAATAGTATGAATAACACATTAATCACTATATAAAATATATGAAAAAGAAACACAACCCAATATTAAATTGAACAAATCATATTAACAGATAATCAGCAAAAAGGGAAAGTTAAATAGCCAATAAATATGAAAAGACTCCAATTCAGGAAATGTAAATTAAAATAATAAGATACCATTTCACATTCAATAAATTTGGCAAAGATTCAACAAATCCGGTAGCATGCTGGAGAGAATGTGGAGAAGGAATTCTGGTGGGAGAGCAAACTGCTGTGACCATTTTGGAGCCAATTTGAAGTGATATAACAAAGTTGAATATGTATATGCCTTTTATTTTATAATTCCACATCTAGTACTTATCCTAAACTAACTTTCACCTAAGGTACAAGGCAGTATAAAGAAGAATGATATTTAAGGCAAAAATTGAAATTATTCAAATATCCCTCAATATGGGACTGAATGAGTAAATTTTGGTCCATTCATACAATGAAATACTATATAGGAATTAAATTGAATGAAACAGAGCTATGTGTACCAACATGTATAAATCACAAAAACATACAGAGCAAAAAAGAACAAGTTGCAGAAGCATATGAACAATATCTTATTCAAAATAAAAATATGCAAAATCATAATATGTATTGTTTATGGACACATACATATGAAGCAACACAATATTTTTGTGCATAGGATAGTTCTCCTTCTGCTATGACCAATTAGCTCCTACTGGAGAAAAACATTCTGATGATAACAACTACATAATCTTTGGAAAAAATATTTTTAAAAAACAACTAACTGAAGGGACTTTACATCAGGCAGCAACTAGAGAGGAGTAGAGGGTAAACCTCCTTGTTTATTTAGAGTTTTTAGCCTGAAGGACGCCTGAGTCTGTGCCCTGAAAGGTGGCTAGATCTCCAGTGGAAGGAAGAACCCCAGTCTTGCCATAGCCAAATCCACCACGGGACGTGGTTTCTGGCAACTATAAGTGAAGGCAAAAAATGGGGGAGGAAATCTCTAAAAACAGAGACCCAGAGAGGGAGAGCCCTGTACGATACGTGCAAACTGCCCAAATCTGTGGCTGACCCTTGAACCATCTGTGCAATGCTCATGGGGCAGATACTAAGCAGCCCAACCAAAGTTAAAACAATGGAACTCAAGTGCAAGTTGCCACCACCTCAGGGAAGAAAATGTTTTAGAGTTTCAGCCAATTTCCTAGCTGCTTGAAAAGAATAATTTTTTTCAGAGGAACATAACACAAATCTGACTTTCTACAACATACCAATCCCAAGTTTTAAGATAGAATCCCAAATTACCTTACATGTACCTTCTATTGTTAGATAGGGAGTCGCAGTACCACTGAACAGAGAGACAGAGTCACTGAGGCTGCAATCAACAGGAGGAGTTTATTACCAACTAACTCGAGTTAGGGTCCGTGCCCCAGAGCGCCAACACGCAGTGGCTTCTTCTCTGGGCAGAGGGACCCCGGACGGCGTGGGAAGGGGGCTTTATAGGGGCAGTTCATGTGGCAATGAGCTGTCCACGCGTTGATTATGTATTCACTTAGCATAGTGACTGGTCTGCCCTCTCTGAACATGCACTTAAGATCAGCCATGACTGGCTGGTTACATTGCATATTATTCTTTCTCTAATTGGTCCTAGAGCAGTTTCTGCAAGCAAGCCGTTATCTCAGAAGCAGAAATGGGCAATTAGCACATAGGCAAGCAAGTATGTCTGCACGTAGGCAAGCCTTTACAAGTATGTCTAAATCTGAAAATCTGTTTGTGACCATTTTTGATCTCTTACAATATGTACCTTACATAATTCAATCTCAAAAGAAAAGGCAACAGAGACCAATCCCAAAATGAATCAGACGATAGAATTAGCAAACATAGAGTTTTAGGCATGTTAAAGCTGTGTCCTAAAAACAGAAGAAAAGCATACTCACAATGAATAGAAACATGGAGTTTTCAGCAGAGGAGAAACTGTAAGAAAAAACAAACAGAAATACTAGAATGAAAATACAGTATCTGGAGTCAAAAAAATAAATATCACCAGATGCGCTTAGCCCCAGAATGAAGGTGACAGAGAAAAGAGCCAGTGCACTTGTTGAGCATTGATCCATTGAGAGAAGTATTCCAATCTAAGGAACAGAGACTAGAAGAAATAAGCAGAGCCACAGGGGCCAATGGAAAAAATCTCTAAATGTCTAAAATACGTGTAATTGGAGAGGAGGAGAGGGAAGGAGAAGCGAGGGGAAAGAGCACGTGGCAGAAAAAGTATTCAAAGAAATAATCACCCCAAACTGCCTAACGTTAGTGAAGACAAAAATTCAGGTTGATAAAGCTCATCGACCTCAAGCAGGTTTAATATAAAGAAAACTACACCTGGGCACATTCTAGTCAAACTGTAGAAGACCAAAGATGTGGGAAAAATCTTCAAGGCTTCCCAAGAAAAATGGCACATTGCACACAGGGCAAGGACCATTTGAAAGGCTGCTGACTTCTCCTTGGGAAAATAAGGAGAGTCAGAAGACGGTGGAACAATTCCCTTCAAGTTCTGATAATAGCAAGAAAAGGGGGACACAGTGAGGGCTTAGACCACATTGGTAACAAAATCCAAAGCAAATCTGATCCTGTAAGTGGTGTCTATAGAGAATATAATAGTGAGGGTCTCTTAGTTCTTCGCGTACTATATGGTAAAGGAAAAACTAACAGACACTCAAGACAAAACGTGAAGGATAAAACACAGCACAAACGTGTCTGTTTATTAAAAAAAGATAGCATCAAGGAAGATACAAGAACGAGTAGGAAAGGGACGGATGGCGAGTCCTAACTAGAGGGAGAATCTGCACTGGAAGGAAGAAGATGTACTGTGGTTACATAGTGAAAGTAAATGAGTTATTAGTAGATTAAGGAGAAGAAAGTTACACGCCAGCCAGAATTCTACATAAAGAAGGGGAAATAAAACACAAGAGGTTGGTACGTGGGCAAAGGATGAATACACACTAAAGCCATTGGAGCGAAATGTTAATTAAGGAAAACAGGCGCTGGACGCATGAACGTGCCCTGTACAATTCTTTCAAATTTTCTATGTATTTGAATATCTTTATAATACAATCCTGACAATAAAGCAATGAAAGAAACAGTGAGAAACTTTACACTCTCCTGACTACAAAAATGAGGATGCCAAGAAGAAAAGTGCCTTTGCAATATCGTTGAGGTTTTCTGGAGGAGTCCCAGGTTTCTCTTGCCACAGGGACAGGGGAAGCAGTCTTGGCAGCTTCCTGCAGGACATCTCCCAGGGTGTGTTGTAAGCATTATGCACACGTGTGGCTAACTTTCAAAAGGAGAGTGTTTTGTTGCAGTGAGTACCTCTCCATGTCCCTGACCCTTCGGTGACTGAGCCCAATCAGAGGGCACCATCGCAGGAGAAAGGGAGCCGTCGTGCAGGAAGGCACAGGCACACCACACCGACAGCGAAGGAGACGGAGAGTGAGAATGATGAATGATTCAGGCGCCCTCCGCAGTGGGGAGCAGGAGGCAGGGCGCGCTGCAGCTCAGAGCTGCTCAGGTCATCAGACCTGCAGGAAGCCAGCTCTCAAGGACACAGACCTCAGTCATTCCAGATTTGATAATGGAGAGAGCGGTATTTCATGCACCTACAAGCTATGAGGCGCTTCATTTATCTGCATCCGCCTAGGTTTAAATTGGTTCTCTTCTTTCTTGGCTTTACCGCTTTTGCTTGTACACTTCCTCGACCCCGCCCCCTTCTCCTCCTCTCCCCGCCCTTCTCCTCCGTAGGCCTCACCTTTCCTGTGCACTGCACAGGCTCCCTCTCCTTTCTCCTCCTCTGCCTGACTCGCCGCCTTCCTTCCCCGCTGCCTTCTGAGCTGGGCCGTGCATCCTCTGCTTTCACCTTCTCATGAAATAATAACAAGAACGGCAAACTGAAAATAGTGAAGGTCTCTAAAGAATTCACAATTCAGCCGATACACAAATACGCCAGTAGGTTTGAGATACTGATGACAAAACCTTCATGTTAGTTTGATAGAAAACTTCTATTAACCAAACCCAGGGAAAGGGCAGGAGCCCGCAAGGTAATTTTTAATTAGAGGTGCTTCATCAAACTCCTCTTCCAAGATGACTCATCCCAAGCCAGAGGGAATTAAATGAACAAGGAAGGCAAAGCACAGTCACATATTAACCCTAGATTTGTTTCAAAAAAAATGGGTCGGGGCTGCACATTTATAATCTGCTGGTGCAATGCCAACCACCAATGGGTAGCCGCCCAGCCTCTGGGGTCCAAACCCAACAAGCAGAAAGTCAGGATGCACCTCATATGAAGCTGTGAGCTGAGTGGAAAACGGGATGCCCACTGGATAGAGCTCGTGCTTTACTGAGGAATTTAAATATATGGGGAGTCGACCACAGGTTTCCCTGATGTAAAATGCTGTAATGGTATGTAAAGTTTTGGCATCTGCAAGGATTTCTATTCCAGTCAATGTGAAATAACAGATACTATGGGGAGACAATTAGAAATTAAAGTATGGGGTTACTCAAGATTCAGCGCTAGCACCATCACCACCATCACCACCCCCAAGGGGGAAGTGGTGACTTGGAAGGCAACGTGGGGAGCAGTTAAGAGCAAAGACAACATCAATAGGAAAAAGCCAACCTCAGGTGGAGTTCCTGCCTTATCTTTTAGTAGCCAGGGAGGCTCGGCTACCTGTTTTGTCTGTTTGTTCATTTATTTTTAGCAAAGGCATATGTGTGCATACACACAACTACATATACATGTACTCACACATGCACACCTATGCCCACATGTATGTGTAAACGTGCACATGTGTATGTATGTGTGAAACAGGTTCCTGCCCATTATAATCAAAGACCAGAGGGAAACATTTCAATGCCTTTAACTGATCCTTCTAATATTTATATTTTCTGGTGTTGTTATAACCGTATTTATGGAGTTTTTTTCAATGCATGCATGTAACTGCTATTTTCTGATATTTCTGTTTCAGAGATTATTATACTACTGAGATGCTACTGAGAAGAAGAGCATTTAAATCTCTAATATTCCACCTCAGAAACACTGGCATAGTATATATACCTTCCACTATCCCCTAGTAGTTATGTCCAAAATTGTGGTTAGCTGTTTACTCTTCTATGAATACATCATTAGTCTCAGCTGACCCATGCAGTATGATTAGATTTACTGTCTGGCACAACTTTGTGTTTTCCCTAGGATAAATAACCCCTTCTTCCAACCTGCTCCCTGCCTATTCCTCTGCTTCTCTCTCAGTGGCGAGGGAAATTTCTAAATTTTCTCAGTTTTTGCCTACCATTAGGCATCCCCACAATCTCACACACCAGGGCGGGTCCCATCTCAGGATGTGCAAGCACACCAAGTCCTCCTGCATGTGACAAGGCTGTCGTCCTTGGCCTCCTTCACCATCACGTTGCGGAATCCCTGCACCTCTCTCCTCCGCGGGACGTCTGTTATGCAGTGAATGTTTACGCCCCCCCTAAAATCCACATGTCAAAGATAACCCCAGTGTGGCTGTAGAGTAGGGCACAATTACAGTTAAGTGAGGTCATGAGGGCAGGGCCCTGATGCAATACGTACAGCATCCTCGTAAGAAGAGGACACAGAGAGCTCTCTCTCCCACTCTCTCTCCCTCCCTCTCCCCCTGGAGAGATCCCTCACCAGAAAGGGACCTTTCCGTGACTTTCATCTGGAAGTCACAGCCTCCAGAACTGTGAAAAAACAAATTCCTGTTGTTCAAGCCACCTGGTCTATGGCAGCCCCAGCCCAAGCCCCAGCCGCCCAGATGGACATGTTTCTGTGGAGCCCGCACCCTCCTCGTGACCTCTAACGTCCCTCCGTGATGGGCGGCACACGTTCTCTAGGAACTTCTTGAGAAGAGGTGAAAGCTGAAATTTTTGAGATTTGTATACCTGGATATATCTTTAATCTGCTGCCATACTCGGTTGAACATCAGATGGGGTATAAAATTCTAATTTGGAAGTCATTTTCCCTCAGATTGTCGATGGCATTTCTGTTGCCAGGACATATTTTCACTGCCATTCTTAAGGTGCCTGGCCTCACTTCTGTCTTGGTTCTGTAAAAGCAACCTGTCTGTGAGCTAGCGACAATGTTAATGTGTGTGTGTGTGTGTTTATAATCTTTTTGTCTCCATTCTGAAATTTCACCGTTTGTTACGTGGTATAGAGCTATTTTTATCCATTTTGCTGGACGTTCAGGCGGAGCATTCAACCTAGATACCCATGTGCTTCAGTTTGGGACGTTTACTGAATGATTTCTTTAAAATGAGTTGCTTCCTATTTTCTTTACCCTTCCATTTTGGGAGCTTTTATTATTTGGATAGTGAATCTCCAGGCATGATGCACTAGTTGCTTTTATCTTTTCCTCCCTATTTTATATCTCTTTGTCTTTTAGTTCTACTTTGGGGGATGAAAGTCTATCTTCAATGTTATTTTCCAACTCTTATATTTAATTTTCCACTGCTGACACATTCTAATTTCCAGGAGATTTTTTTCTTTGATTATCTGATTTTTTTTTAATAACCTCCTGTTCATGTATCATAGATGTCCTATTTCCTCTTATCTCTCTGAAGATTTTAGAAACTTTTTCAAGTTTTGTATTCCCTCCATGTTTTCCGTATACTCCGGATTTGGTTCGTTTGTTTTGTTATGTTTGCTATTCGTCTGCTTGTAAATGCTGTCTTTCAAGTTAGACGCTTTCTGAAAATATCTCGGGCTATCTGCTTATATTTACGATTGAGCATAAAAAGGTCCTTTGGAATATAAAGTTACTATGGCATAAGTGAGGGTGAAACTTTATAAATGTAAGAAGCACCTTCTGTATGGCTGCACTTTATCCACCAGAGAAAGACCTGACTCAACCACTTTGGTGAGTCGGTATCTGCAGGATTTTCTCATCACTTGGTCAGTTTTTCAGAAGAGTGTTTCTCCAATCTTCTGCAATCTGCTTCTTTGTAAACCTGGGTGCTAATGCTTTCCACAGCCTGGGACTGTCCCCTGCAGATGCTCCTCGGCGGCCTCGACGCCAGAGCAGCACCTCCACCTCAGCTGCGCCGGCTCTCCCGCCTGGTCCCCTCATTCATCCCTTACGGAGAGTAACACCCCAGTGTTCTGCCAAGGCTGGAGAGAGGCAGGAGAGGAGTTCCAGGAGTCTAAACATCTATTACAATCATTTTTGAAAATTATTTCAGCCTCCACCTCTAGTTCCTAGTTTTTCGAGCGCTTGTTTCCTCCAGGTCCTGAAAGCTGGATTGTAAAACTGAGTGCGCTTGTCACCAGGCCTCCCCTGCCCCTCAAACTCCAGGTTCTGCAGACGGTTAAGTCTGTTTTCTCTCATGCTGTACTGCCTTAAAAATGTCACTGCTATTATCTTCTCGCCCCTCTCTTTGGCCATACGGGTATATAGCCTTAAAAATTGATTTGTCATCATTGTGGTGAATTTTCAGGAGGAAACTGGTTTCATTCACTGTTCAGGAGCCACTTACCGAAAACGTCCCCTCTGTCAGGTTATTACCTCCCTGTGGCTTGGTTTCCTTATTTTTAAAATGGGGATAATAATAGTATCTAACTGTGCAAAGTTGTTTTGAAGATTAGGTGGGTGATGTCTATGAAGGGCTCAAACAGGAACTTCCATAATCCCAGTTAGCAATTCTGGGATACGTGAGGGCAAAGCCCAAGTCACACCATATGTTTAAAGAAAAATTTCCTAATATATAATAAAAGTCCTTCTGCTTCTTCAATTTTTTTTTTAAATTGTGGAAGGTCAGAAGCATGTGCATTTAAATAGATGAACCAATGCAGAAAAATATCCCAGTTTGTATGCATATTATCTGCAACTGAGATTTACAAATATTTTCCTTCCAACGTGTGTGGCAGTCCTAGTGTTTCCAGAGATCAAGGATCAGCCAGCGGAAGCCGATGGTGCCACACACATGACTGCTTATTTAGCCCGTGTTTTACGTCACCTGGGCCTCGTTATTTAGCAGTGGCACGTGTGAAATTCAAGAGTGTGACTTTGGTGGCATACACCCTGGGTTCCAATCGTGATCCCACAGTTTACTAGCTGAGTGAGTTCTGGTAAGTTTTTCACTGTCCCTGCCTGCACGTCTCCATGTGTGGAGCAGAGAACACAACAGCCCGTCCCTCAATGGGCCTTGTGAGGGTTACAGGAGATCATCTGCAAACTACTTGGAGCTTAGTACTCAGGAAGCTCTCAGTAAAAATTAAGCTATAGTGTCATTTTATTTTAGTGACTATAAACATATTTCTAAAAGCTTGTATAGCTTTCACTCAAACTCTTGGTCTTCTTAAGCTTGTCTTCTCTAGAAAGTTCACATGTCACAAGCAAAGCTGCAGGAATATAACTCAGGTGGTTATTTCCTCCTCAGGGAGAAAATACAGCATTTTCAGTAGAGAAAAATTTTTTCTCTCAGCCTGCCCAAGTGGCAAGCAGTGGTCAAAGGTGGTGGTGGAGGAGGTTGACAGTGATGAATGCGATGCTCCCGTCACAAGGGTTGGGCTGGACGAGATTGTGGCAGGGCTGGTGGGACTTGGGAACTGTTTCTAAGTTATCCCTTTTCATAACAGTAAGTTTAGAAAGTTAGACAAGCAGGTAGACAATCGCATGGATAAACAAGATTCCCCAAAAGTATTTGGACTCAGAAATACCCAGAGGAATCCATGAGCCTGATTGTGAAAAACGAGGCCAAGAGATTAAGGAAGAATAGGTGGAGAGCACATGGCACAATGACAAAAATTCAGAAAACAGCCAATTACAACAGTGCTGGTCAAAGTCTGCTCCCTGGAGCACAGTGTTGTCTGAGATGCTCAGAAGCGTCCCTTCACTAGAATGCAACAGCAACATTCTTGTCACATAAAGCCATCACTCAATTGACCAAATTTCCCATAATTTAAGTATTCCTCCACTAAAATATTGAAACTTTGTGTACCTATTTCTGCCTCCGGATGCTAACCCTCCTAGCTGCACAGCAGCCTCTGAGACCAGCTCTTCCTCCTGTGGCTCCTAGCATCTTGTTAACCCCTTGGTTTCCAGTTCCCTTTACTTCCTGCACCAGGGTGCAGAACGTGCCTTGCCCAAGCAGCTCTTGGCTGGCCTGGTCATGTTTCAAACTGGTGGATTCATTTTAACATTTTGCTTATTTCTTATTATAAAATTAATACATTCTCACTGTTGGAAATCTGAAAAGTATGGAGAAGCACAAAGAAGTACTGTTTAAATCACCTCCAGAGAAAGCCACAGTTAATATCATCTAACTTTCCAGTAATTTTTGTATGTGTTTTTTAAAAATGGGATCATGCTATGTGTACTTCATGTATCATAAACACTTTCATGTTGTAACTCTTCTTCTACCACAGAGCTTCTATTGACCATTACGGATTCTAACTTTTATATATGACTAAGATGTACTTAATGAATCCCTCTACATGGGAATTTAGTATCTTTCAGACATTTCACCATTACAGATAATGCCCGAAATTTTCCATTGTCTCCTGTAACATAAACAATGTCTCCTTAGGCTTACTCAACATTCTACGTCACAGCACTTTAAAAAAGAGTCAATATCCTCTGCTTTAGAAGGCAGAGAATTGTATTTTTAGAAAGATTTTTATGAAAGAATTTAGAAAGGTTGTTATTTTAAATGGCTAATGTTTTTAAAGATATTTGAAGTAGGTAAGTGTCTAGGACATGTTGTGCTGCTATAACAGCACCACAGACTGGGTAATGTATAATAAACAGAAATTTATTTGGCTCATGGTTCTGAGGCTGGTAAGTCCAAGTTCAAGGGGCCCCACCTGGTGAGGGCCTTCTTGCTGTGTCCCAACATAGCAGAAGGCATCACATGGGTAAGAGAGAGGGAAAGGGACTTAGCTCACCCTTTTTTATGGAACCCGCTCTTACAATAATGGCATTAATCCATTCAGGAGAACAGAGCTCTCATGATTTAATCACCTCTTAAAGGTCCCACCTTTCAACACTGTTGCATTAGGGATTAAGTTTCCTGCACATGAACTTTGGGGAACACATTCAAACCACAGCAGTAAGCTTTACTTATTACCTTAGAAATGTGACTTAAATGAACTGCCTCATTCCCCAAAAACATCAAGGAATATGAGAAACCTTTCACTGGACAGTGTCCAATATATACGCAATTAGTACCAGCCAATAGATAACTTTTCTTTCCCTCTGCACTATTACTTTTACACTACAGAGATAGCTAGAGCATAAGAGAGAGTCATGCAATGTAAGAATGTATGCACAGCTAGAGGGTAGGTAGTTTATTACAACCTCCTTGGTCATTCAAATAATGCAACTGAGGTTCTAATAAAGTCACTTGCCCAAGGTCCCAGAGGAAAACCAGCAGAGCTTCAGACTTCAGGACCCTGGACAAAATCTTTCATTCTCTGTACTGCTGGCTTTATCAAAGCCATGTCCACTGCCAACTGCCCAGAAAGGCCAACAGAATGAGTTTTTCATGAAGTAAGTGTGAGTTGATTATACCTACTGCAGTCAAGGGAAATCAGCTTGCCAGAGTCTTGGAGGTGACTCAGAAAGAAGTGGTCAGGAGAGAGTATTGACGGTATCTGGGAGTCTGGCGCAAGTGGTTAAAATGGTTTGCTCAAGGTAAAGAACAGATTGTAAACAGGTGTTGTCATGATGTAAGACTGGGGAACAAGTGAGGTGAGCATTTTAAGCTATCTTGGTAAGTTAAACTGTTGCTTGATGCTTACTAGTCCTGAGAGAATAGCTATTGCCCAGAAGAGAAAACTCTCTTCCCGTAGAAATTGGTTTATAGGAAATTCCTAAGGCAAACACTGAATGATTGATTGGTTTCCAGCCTTGTCTTCCTGGGCAGGAGTTTCCTGGCACAAATAGTTAAGGAATGATGTCACACGGTGCTGTTCCCAATGCTGGGATTTAGGTCCTGTGCATTCAGGGGATTCCCATTCTCAGTCAATTCAGGAAAGTGCCCAAAGCAGAGCTCTGATCCGCTGCTTGGCCGTCATGGGGAAGGAGCCGCCCTGACCCAGGAGTTGCTCCCAGATGGCTGAGCAGTAGTCACTGCAGCAGAGTTTCATAAGACCCTGGCAAAGTCTGAGCTGGCTGCAGCAATTCCTGTGGAATCAAAGACTCGGAAGAGTATTAAAAACTGCAAAGGCTCCTGCTCCAAGCTCAGCTACCCGTCAGCAGTGATTCAGGCTGGAGCAGCCATGGTCAGGCCATACTTCATCTAACCATTTAGTCCAACCTCCATTAATTTTTTAAAAAATTGATTAAGTGTCTAGTAAATACCAAGCAGTGAGCTAAGCATTAGATGCATCTTAAAGGGTATGATCTAGTAGAGAATACCAAACAATATAGAAATAACTTCCTTTTATGGAGCAAAGTGGTTATAAAGTCTCACAAAGAAAATGACATTTAAACTGGGTTATAACAGGTGATGGCTTTTTCCAGGAGAAGACGGGAGGGAAGAACATGATACAAAAAGAAAATGCAAGTGACCTTGAGAAACAGTGTCTTCTGAATACCCTGAGAGCACAGGACATGTGTTAAGCAGCAGAGCAAGATGTGGTGGGAAAGGTAGGCTTGGGCTGTCCTCAAGGGACTTTATGCCATAAAGTTCCTTAAAACTTAATCCTTAAGAAGATTTGAGATAGTGATGATTTTTAAATCAATATTTGATCTCAGTTTTACTCAAATATCTCTACTCCTTAGCGAAGAATTGATTGAAGCAGGGTACAGAGAAGTGGCCTCCTGACCAGGGAAACTGGAAGCTTCGCAGTGAGGGAATAAGCTGGAAGGAACCTAAGATGGATGAGAGAAGCAGAGGGACCACCCCTAACTCCCCAGCCCCAGTGGTTTGGCTCATTCTGCTGGCACCACATGAAGACTGCAGTAGTCCCCCTTTGTCCACAGTTTCACTTTCTGAAGTTTCAGTTACCTGTGGTCAACCTAAGTCCGAAAATATTCAATGAAAAATTCCAGAAATAAATAATTCACAAGTTGTAAATTGTGTGTTGTTTAGAGTAGCATAATGAAATCTCACATCAGCCTTTTCTATGCAGCCCAGGATGTGAAGCCTGCCCTTGTCCAGTGGATCCACACTGTACATGCTACAGGCCCCTTGATCACTTAGTAGCATCTCAGTTATCAGATCGACTGTTGAAGTATTGGTATTGCAGAGCTTGTGCTCAAGTTAACATAGGGGTGAGGCAGAACAGGAAGGTGGAGAGAGCCTGAGTGCAGCCATTTTGACCAATGCCAGACCCTGACCACCCTGGACGGGGAAGTCACCAGCGAGTCACTGGCCTGGGATCCCGCAGAGATGGATGACTACTAAGCCAGATGCTTGCAAACTGCTTGTGCTTACCTTTCTGTGTCAGCAGTTTATGATTAACCTATATGGTCTGACCTCAAGACAATGTACAGACATTTCCCAATAGGGTTTTTAAACATTTGAAAACATTACCATTGCCCATAAGGGGTCCCCCTCCTGCCTGGGAGAGGACCCCTACTCTGTGGAGTAAGGATCTGTTGTCTGTCTCTCTTAATAAAACTTCCTGTAGCTAGTTGGATTATTCTTGAATTCTTTCTCTGTGAGAAGCCAAGAACCCACTTGGTGAGTTTAGGGGGCTTTCCTCCCTTCTCCGGGATCCCCCTGCATCAAAGTCATCCTGATTTTACTTATGAATGGCCCAGAGCAGGAGAGCAGGAGAGTAGTGATGAAGGCAATTTGGATATGCCAAAGAGAAGTACTTTCTTTAAGTGAAAAGGGGAAAGTTCCAACTTAATAAGGAAAGAAAAAAATCGTATGCTGAGGTGGCTAAGATTTACTATAAGAACAAATCTTCTCTCCATGAAGTTGTGAAGAAAAAAAACTTGTGCTAGTCTTGCTGTAGCACTTCAAACTGGAAAAGCTATAGCCATACTGTGTGATAAGAGCTTAGTTAAAATGGAAAAGGCATTCGATTTGTGGGAGGAAGACATGAACAGAAATGTGTTCCAACCGATGGCAACATGTGTTGTACCAGAAAGCATTGAGCCTGTAGGAAGACTTCAAAAAGGGATCTCCTGAAACCAGTGACACCAAGCCATGTACTGCAAGTAAGAGATGGTTACACAGATTCAGGAATATGGAAGGTCAATCGTAGCCTAATGCTACAATCACAATGCCTACGTCATCCACCTCTCTTCATCTCACCAGGTATGCTAGTCACAAAGCAGTCCCCTAACAGAGTTACACTCCCATAGATATGGAAGCATAAAATTGAGTGTGGGGAGTATGTAATGGAGGGAGGCTAACCTAAAAAGCCTGCAAAAATATTTTCTGTCTCTTTAAAACTTCCCTCACTTGTTTTGGGAACTGTGGCCTGGCCTGCACCCCTGAAGCAGGTTAAGTCCTTTGTTACAAGAGATAACTCATCCATCAGGGCTGGAGCTAGCCCCCCGGTGGGCCCAGGTGGGACTACTAGAATAGTTAACCACAATAGCCTAGAACTGAGGGGCGCTCCCTTTACCAGCTCTGTATTTCTGCTAATGTACAGAAAATTTGGATTTTGAGCAGAGAAGGTCTGCCATTTTTCCTCCTTTGCTGGCAAAATAATAAACTCTTCTTTCCTCCTCCTCAAACCACCTGTTCTTATTCCTGTGATGCGGCCTCAAGGACGAGTGCCCAGCTTTGGCTAACAGGCATTGTGTCACCTCACAGCAACACAGGAAGGAAAAGGGTATGTACAATACAATAAGATATTTTGAGCGAGAAGCCTTATTCACATAACTCTCATTACAGTATATTGTTATAATTGTCCTATTATAATTTATTGTTGTTAATCTCTTCCTGTGCCTAATTTATAAATTAAACTCTATCACAGGTATGAATAGGGAAAAACATAGTGTATACAGGATTTGGTACTATCTGCAGATTCTGGTACTCACTGGGGGTCTTGAAATGTATTCATCCATGAATAAGGGGGGACAACTGTATATTCAAATGATAATTTCCAACTCAGTGGGAAGGAAACATTGGTCTTTTAAAGATGCCACTCAGCATGTTAAGTGATAAAGAATCAAAACAAACCTTTCTTATGCAATTTGCTTTTTTCCTCAGTGAACTAGTGAATTGTTTGTGGTTTCTTACAGAATCACTCGCCAGATTACTGTTTAGGTCAACCTGACCTAGGGTCAGAATGTTTCAGAAGGGCATTTGCATCTTGCTAATAAACAATGGTCCCTCTTATTCGGAGATGGGAGCCATTAGTAGGTGTTGAGGTGTAGCTCTGGGAATGGGCTCGTGAGAGCTACTCAGACTCCTGCAAGGAGGTGGTAGGGTGGTGGGAGGTATTGGGAAATCTTAAAGAACTGAGGGACTTAAACACAATTAAGGGGATCTGGTCTGGTCAGCTCATTTAAGGTCATTTAGGTAAGCAGTTGTTGACCTGTAGCCTTGCCTTTGAGTCTCCTGGTTCCTTTAATTTTGTTTCTGAATGTGCTGCATGCTTTTCCCATTTTCTATTTGTGATTGAGCTCTAATAAATTCACAATAGGACAGTTAACATTGGCATCATCTTAAAAATTTGCTGGATATTCACAAAAACATGTTTGTGGGTGTTTCTCTTGAGAAATCTAGATAGTCTGATATGTTCTCCTGATCAGGAATCCGGTCTAATCAACAGCCCTCACAGAAAGCCCTGCAGGATGCCCAGGTACATCAGGTATTCCCAGTGCTAACGAGCAGTTGTAGGTATCACAAGAGGTGAAGGATCCACAAGGAAAAAAGAAAACCAGCTACAATCCCTGAGGATGCGTAAATTCGCAGTGAAAGCAAGATAGTGTTTGTGGTCCCAAACCTCGCATTTTTCATGAAAGTGCCCCGCTACTCATGAGCGGCTGTGGGCACTTAGAGTAATGGAGAGTTGCTGAACTGAAACCAAGAGTCACAATACTGGGGTAAGGTGAGGGAAAGGTGATTAAACTGGATAAACTTTTGTATAGCTTTTTATAGCTACACAAAGACCGGCCTTGAGGTGTTCACAACTTCACCCTTTGCTGCTCCTGGGTGTTGTAAGGTCAGTGACTTCTCCTGTCCATTGTAGTGCATTACCTGAGACCAGAGGAAGATCACACGACCAACGGGCACTGGTGAGAAGTCTGGGGACTGGCACATGGCTTTGAAGTCAGACATGTCTTGACTCCTTTCTCATAGATGAACTAACTTTAACTTTGGGAATTTTAATGTGTGTCAGACTCAGTTTACCCATATGTATACAATGGGAATAATAATATCTACTCCAGAGTGGTCTTAGCAAAATTAGTTGTAACACATGGCAAGTATCTCAAAAATAGTAAGAGTTATTATTTTTTATATTATCTGGGCCAGAGATCTCAGCTGAACAATCTGGAGAAACCAATTCATAGAAATTGTTTTATGAAATGAGATATATATTTTTTTTAAAAGATATCATTATAATTCTCAGTCTGGCACTCTCAAAAACAATGCAATGAACTTCAATACCTGTAAAAGGTTTATTTGCAGACCACTTTGTGGTCATCTTCTCACCTCCTCACTTTTCTGTGGCAATCGTGTGGTATAAATCCAAGTCAGATGTGCAAATGAGCTGGCAACACAGCAGCCACTGTGGCTTCCCGGGTGCTCTGCCCTGCACACACACTGCAGGCTGCTACCAAATGTCAGTCTGAACATATGAGGACATGACTTCCACACGTCAGAAAAAGTGAAACTATAAATCAAAGACCCTAGGGTAAAATTGTTGGAATTGCTATGCCCTCGGCACATGGGAAGTGGTCAACCATTCTGATAATAAATGGGTCCACCTGAAATCCCACAGTATAAGGTTTTATCACAAAGGAAATATATTCAGTTCTGCCTCCTGCCTTTCCAAATAGCATTCTATTGGAAATGTGCAAATAAACTTTTAGAAATTAGGCACTTGATGACCGAATTTAAATTGAGATGTAGCTATAAGGTTCACATCCATTAGCTTCAATTCATCTTGAGAAACCTGAATTTAGAAACCCATAGCTGCTGCCTTTTCTAGCACACAAATAATTCAAATTTACATCTTTTTCTCACAGCTCTGGCTGCATGTATTTTCTGTCACCAAGGAGAAGACACAGGTCTACAGCTGAAGGGCAGCTGCTTCAAATACTGGCGCTGGTGCTGGCCAGTGAGTCGGACTACCCAACTGCCACAACGCAGTTGATGTCACAGTGTCCCAGTGTCTGGTGGAGTTGGCCTTTTGTGGCTAGTGCACACAGGGGCAAACTGGCTTCTAGGAAGGTCAAGGGCTTTTCCAAGGTCAACAGAAGCAGGGAACAAAGAAATACAGGCCTGTGAAAAGGTGAATCCAGATATTTGAATAAAGAGTCGGCCAAGGCTAAATAGCAAGATACAAATAAAAATCCAAGGCAGGGCTCTTTGCGACTGAAGTTGAATTCAACAGCCTCGCTCCGCAGTTGGAAATGGCTGCGTGTAGGAAACCTCCCCAGAGAGATCTCCCGTCTAGAACCGAATGCATGTGACAGCAAACCTACACCTTCTGCAGCACGGAAACCCCAGGGGAGACACATCCTCCACCGCAGTCGACTTTCATTTTTGATGGGGAAACAGGAAGGAAAAACAGCACTGCCCTTTCAACAGGCTCAGTAACGATCTATCTGAGTAGCCATCTTAGAAACGACTGTATTAATTGGGCTTAATTAATCATCCTGTGGGTTATCTGCAGATGGGAGGACAGAGCTTTCCTCTGAGGTCAGAGGGAATCAACTGTTTAGAGGTTTTGCCAGGAAAAAAAAATCAGAGTATTTTTTCTTAATTACTAAAATTACTGTAATTCACAGAATAATCTGAAGCAGCTGGTCATCTGTTTGGGAGACAATTTCACATCATCACGTAAAATAAATTTGGGCCAGGATCACTGCATTTGCCTATTCTTGACAGCAATGACTCACAGTTGGAACAATCATATTAATAATAGATTGCCACTGACACACAGCCTTGCTTTGACATTTTGTATACTTGATAACATGAAAATTTTACAAACTTTTAGCCAGTAAAACAGAAAAGTCATGTCAAGACCTTACACATGAAAATACCCGCTTCTTTCTGTAACTGGGAGAGAAAACAGAAATTCTTCTCAGTTTCTTTATATCAAAGTGTAGATGATCTTAAAATCTCAAATCAAGAGGGATTGTGAGTTTTTGCCAAAGAACCCTGGATCCTGCAACTTTTGAGGCTGTCAGACGCTTCTCATACCCAGGACCAGTAATACCACAATGCCACCCGGACAGTGACCCTGAGAGAGAAGTTGAGCCTGTTGAACAACAGAGACCACTGTTCTGGTGTTCCGCAGTATTTACTTGGGGATTATAAAGCAATGTCTGTACAAGATCCTCTTTGTAGTCAAAAGCTTTGTTCATAACACAAACATAAAATGTCAGTAAAGATACTAGAAACTTCGACCACCATCATACGTGCAGTTAATATTACTTCAGTCCAGCTGAGAGATGGAGTGATAGAATTGCAATTTCAAATGCCTCACTGAGATGAAAATTGAACATGCAGATGTGGAACCTGTGTCACACAAGGCCCTGGAGAGGGTGCAGGTGACGGGGAGGGAGAACTCGGCGTTTGAAACCCAAGGGAGTACCAGGGTGCCCACAGGTGGAAATGTTTTCAGTGCGATCCCAAGGTGATGAGAACAGATTGAAACATAGAACTGTCCATCCATTCCCCTTGCCCCTCCAGAATACAACTGCCTCTTCCCGGTTCCTCCCCTGGTCACTTCCTACGTGCCACATACCCAGTGAGGAATCAGCTCTGACTCTGAGCAAAGATTGTTTATTTAAATCATTCTCTTGCACTTTCTGAATGACTACTGTGATTGCTGTGTTTGTGCTTGGCCTCATTCGGTAACAAAGAAATCCATTTACATTGCAAACTCTAACTTGGGGAAAGGTGCTCTCTTACCTCTGACCTAGTCGATCCACCCACTGGGGTCACCGCCCAGGTGCTGCGTGGTGTGGTCGTGACCCAGCTGCTCGCGAGGGAGCGTGAGCGGGTCCACTGCTCCTGGAACCTAAGCTGTGAAAGTGATGGGAACAGACTCGTGAGTTTCCCAGAGAATCGGAGTGAGGATGGCGCCGAGGTAGAATTATCAGACTCCTCAAATCAAAGCACAGGACACAGGTAAATTTGGATTTCAGCAAACAACAAATAATTTTATAGTGTAAGTTGGCTCAAATATTCATGGAGCTAAGTACAAACACAAGTAGCGCCATCTCACACTGGTATTTCGTCTGGTCACGCTCCTTCAAGGTGAAGAGTTTGGAAGCTAAGAACTTTCAGCCCCAACCCCACGCCCTGCAGAAAAGCTGACAAGACCGGACTTGGTCAGCGCTAACCTGGGCCACGCGAGTGCGTGCAGAGGAGCAGCCAGTGGAACGGCAGCCACGCAGCCCAGCCCCCCACCGCCCGCTGCAGAGCCACGGCGGCTGGGTCACGGCTGTCAGGCACGGCGGTCCCCTGCAGCAGTGGCGCCTGCAGGGCCTGCAACAGCCGAATACACACGTTTCTGTCTTCTCATTCCCTTCAGTTCAAGCCAACAAGCTCCATTTCAACCATCAAACCTTAGCCACAGCTAAAAACACCTGCCCAATAGGGACAAGTGACATTGACAGGGAGAGGCAGGCAGAGGACACCCTCACCCACCTTCTGCTCTGCACATCCACGTGGCCTGTGCCGGGGCCGAGCACAACGGACAACGGCAAGTCCTCGGGTCCCATCTCCTTAGCCTCCAAGTGCCTGCGCTCACACACTCCACCACACATCACACACGCTAACATGCTCACTGCCACAAACACACACATGCTACACGCACTCACATGCTCACTCTACCACTCACACAGATACGCACTGCTCACATACATGTACACACGTACACTCACACACTCACACAAATACACACCACACACTATACACACACTCGCACAGCCATGCACAATCGCACACAGATACACACACACACAGTGCCCTGCACACGCCCACACTGACTCACACTCTCACACCTGCACACTCACACAGTCACGCACACTCGCACACAGAAACACACGCACACAGTGCCCTGCACACGCCCACACTGACTCACTCTCACACTCGCACACTCACACAGTCACGCACACTCACTCACAGATACGCACGCCCTCAGTGCCCTCTACACACCCACACTGACTCACTCTCACACCCGCACACTCACACAGTCGCGCACAATCGCACACAGATACACATGCCCACAGTGCCCTGCACACACCCACACTGATTCACACTCTCACACCTGCACACTGACACAGTCGCGCACACTCGCACACAGATACGCACGCCCACAGTGCCCTGCACACGCCCACACTGACACACTCACACCCACACACTCAAAGTCACACACACTCGCACACTTATATGCACGCCCACAGTGCACTGCGCACACCCACACTGACTCACACTATCACACCCCCACACACACACAGTCACACACACTTGCACACAGATAAGCACGCCCACAGTGCCCTGCACACACCCACACTGATTCACACTCTCACACCCGCACACTGACACAGTCGCGCACACCGGCACACAGATACGCATGCCCACAGTGCCCTGCACACACCCACACTGATTCACACTCTCACACCCGCACACTGACACAGTCGCGCACACTCGCACACAGATACGCACTGCTCACACACGTATACATGTACGCTCACACAAATACACACCACACACTATACACACACTCGCACAGTCACGCACACTTGCACACAGATACGCACGCCCACAGTGCCCTGCACACACCCACACTGACTCACACTGTCACACCCGCACACTCACACAGTCACGCACACCGGCACACAGATACGCATGCCCACAGTGTCCTGCACACACCCACACTGACACACTCTCACACCCACATACTCAAAGTCATGCACACTCACACACCTGATTTTCTTGGCAGTGCTATGATGTAGGTAGCATGGAGCTGCCAGTGCTTTTTTAAGGCAAACACCTGTATCATAAAATTCTCTTGTTTTTAAAACTTTCTGTAGATATATGTAACTCTGTGGTTCCCTGTGGCTTATCTAAAGTCTAACAACCTGAGCCTGTGCTGAGAAAACACTGACCACTTGGCAATCCTTTATATCTTCTTTTAATAAAACGCAAAAGTTGCAAGCTCCTTCACGCCTCCAGCCACCCGGGAGCGGCCGGGTGTGTTGTTCAGCACTGCCCAGGCTACAGGCCCTCCCTGGTCCTCCTGGCAAAGCGCTTCTCACCTGTTTTCTTCCTGAGGGGGTGCCTTCTCTGTTACAATTTGCCTCAAGGCTTTTGTTCAAATAGGTATGGTATAAACACGCATGCTCTTTTAAAAAGCCAGTTCTTTCATTAAAAGTTTCTCTGCATAAGCTGAGAGTTCCCGGAGGAGGTACTTGGAGAAGCAGCGGGCGACCATGGCAGCACCCACTGAGCCGGCCCTTCTCTGCGTGTGGGACCATCCCGGTGCCCGGTCCCCACCTGGCAGTGAATGGGGATTTGCAGAGGGCCCACTTTGCAGCCGAGGCACTGGGCTGGAAAGTTTTATTGACTGATCTTCAGAGGAGAACCCATTTCACTAAGGACACTTTTCGCTCAGCCCCTGTGCCAGTTCTGCTGAATTCCATGATCTGATTTCATTTCCAGCAGGAGCTCGGCCCGAGCGCTAATGGACCGAGCGCAGCATGAATGTCAATCTGGGCTTGCAGGGAAGCACTTTAGCAAGGGCTTGTCAGGGGTCAGGGCTTAAAATACACACAGCAGAAAATCAGAGAGCCCTCACTCCTCTGAGGCCTCAGGAAGGAGGCCGCGCTAAGACTCCAGCATGGGGAAGTAGAGCAACCACGGCCAGGGCCGTGAGCCCTCAAGGCATCTGGGTACATCCTCTCCTGCCCATCCAGGCACTCGTCCAAGTGGTCCGGCCCCTGCCATGCCTCCACACCTTGTGCCTAACACAGGTAACTTCATTCCTCGATGAATCTTTTTCCTCCCATTCAAATGTGCCCTCTTTCCTCATGGCCCTCCCTATGTTTCCATGCAGTGTTTTGAACTCCACTGTGGCCCCATTCTATTTCATAGGTACTGATTCACACACCTGCCTCCAAATGATGGCACTGAGCTTCCTAAGGAGCAGCATGTCCTTCACCATGCACAGGACAGCAGACTCATTGAGTGCCCAATAAAAACGTATTCACCTCTGGTGGATACAGGGCCGTGCAGTCCAAAACAAGACATGTGGCCACAACTGCCCCAAAGAGACTTTTGTTGCTGTCGTTATATAGACTTCACAAGTCATTAGTTTCTAGCTAGGGAAAAAAGGCTTAGCATCTTCGGTTGTGAAGCAAGTGAATCTCTGGCAGCCGTAGCCCAAGGCTCTGTGTACCCCAACCCCTCCCAGGGACACATTAGGGATGAGGAAAGCCCATCAGCTCAGGGTGACTGGCCAACACCCAACACTGTGGATGACAATTCAACAGTCACTCCACCATGAGAAGGGCACCGTGGTGGCTTTCCTTAATAAAGATGCACCAGGGAGAGCCCATGCCCTGCCTGGTCACCTGGGGCAGTGGAAGGCCGTACAGGAAGGACACTCAGGCCCAGGTGTGTGCACAGGTGCGTGCAGTTCAGGACTGGCACGCGTTCCCACGTCTCAGCCTGTGAGCAGGGAGGAGAGGGACCTCTCTGCAGGCCTGCACAGCTCTGTTGCCAGGTTACTGTCTGTCTGGTCTTCACGTCACCTGGGTATTGTGTCCCTGGCTTACAAATCTCTCAAAATAAAAAAAGGAAGAAATGTTCTTAGAGAATTAGACTGTCATGTTCCTGAGCTTCACCATTTAATAAAACAAGTGTCACTGGTTTTCAAATTAAGCCTAAATTGTCTCATTAGGATTCAGTCATGTCTGGGCATAACCATGAGGCTATTTATAGGGAGATTTCATATATAAAACACACACACACACACACACACACACACACACATAGAAAGGAGACATATGTGTATGTATATGTAACTGTGTATCTATTATACACAGATACACACATATAAAATATATAATATATAACATGTATTTGCTTAAAAACAAAAGAAGGATAAACTTACAGCCTGAGAGTCCTCCCAGGAAAGAGCTCCCCTGACAGAAGAAAGCAGCCCTCAGGTGCAGGGGCCTCGTGTCCAGTGCAATCACATGTGCATTTGCCCTTGGACCCCCCAGTCCTCCTTCTAGGGAGTTACCTCAAACACACACGAGCAGAGTGAGAACTGGCACTTGCACAAAGCTGAGCATCATTGCATGGTGAGTGACAGAGTGACAGCAAACTGCGGGAGGAGGGGGTGGGGACCCACGCCCACCCCATGCAGCACTGTGCAGTCATAAAGAGGAAGAGGACCATCGCCCTGTGCGTCTAGAGGGTGGTTTTCCAGCACGTGCTGTAAAGGAAAATAAGCGTGCGGAAAGATGTGTATGGCGTGCCGTATTTCGTGTAAGGGGTGTAAATACCCACATGTATGTGTCTGCATATACTGTGTATTGTATACTATATATACTACAATATGCACACACTTCATATGCTTAGAAATGACTTAAAGATAAATGAAAAACAAATCGAATGGAGATTGTCTTTAAAGGTAGTGGGAAAACGGTGGGAGAGAGCAGGGAAAGGAGCCAGACTTCTGAGTGTGTCTTGTTTAGTGTTGACTGTAGAATCATAAAAATATTTTACAAAAACAAAACTAAATATATTTTTTAAAAATTCAATTTATAAAAATTGGAAAATAAACCAAAACAAATGGAATCTGTCATGT
The DNA here is from genome assembly GCA_963574885.1 of Lepilemur ruficaudatus. Classification (NCBI taxonomy): domain Eukaryota; kingdom Metazoa; phylum Chordata; class Mammalia; order Primates; family Lepilemuridae; genus Lepilemur; species Lepilemur ruficaudatus. Next base: position 30,205 of record CAUYRT010020741.1, read on the forward strand.
AGGTTGGTGGCATAACCATACAAAGCAGAACCAGCTAGAGTGACTTCAAAGCATGTTATTTTGACTATGCAACCTTAGTGAAATACAGCACAGAAATAAGAACTACAAAAAATCTCAAAAGAATTCACCTGCTTTATTGTTATAGAATGGTGGTATGTTAATATTTATCCTAGTAAATGCATACACATAGTAGGAGAGTTAATATAATTAAGCATATTCATTATCATTAGAAACCAATATTCAAATAGGAACAGATGCAGGCATAAAATCAAAGAAGTCAAGTAAAATCTTTGTGATGCTAGGCTTGACTTGCAAATATTAGGAAGAACTCCTTGTTTGCTTTTCCCTTTCTCTGTTTATTTTTTAGCTTTGTCTATGGAAAGCCTTCAAAGCTGCAACAATCCAGCTTTCATGAGAGCCCCTGATGCCCTGATTTTTGTGTACAAATATATTTCCCGCCCATGGAAACCAGGGGCCTGGAGGAATGGCTGGTGCAGGACGTGTAGAAAAGCGCCTGAGAGACTCCGTGGCGCCGGAAAGCAAGGCGATTGTGAAATGCCACTGGAGTCACATCAGAAGAGATGAGAAGTCATCTCGAAGGGGCTCAGACGGAAAATAACCATAATGTATTGAAACACATCAATTATATAAAAATTTACACTCAAAAAACTAAAAACACATCAAAAAACAAATATAAAAACAAACAAAAACACTTGTGTCTGATTGAAGGTTGCTAGGGCATTGGTTCATTATTATTAATACATAAAGGAAATCAAACCACTATCTTGCCTGTCCTGGACAAACTGTATTTCATGGAAACCCAACAAATGTTGAGGGAAATCATTGTATAAAAGAATTCCACATCAGAAATGCAGAATGAAATTTGGAATTTGAAAGATCACCATTTGAAACCTCTTGCCCAAAAAAAAAAAAAAAAATCAGCATCTGAGCAACCTCTAGACCCTACTCACCACACAATCACAAGAAACAAAGAGGCCCAAAAAGCATAGGAACTGCAATGGGTGGACCTAGTTTGGGTCCTGATTCAAACAAACAAAATGTGGGAAGACTCGTGTGTGGCAATGAGAGCAAACTGAGCACAGGGTAGGTGTAAAATGAAATGAAGAAATTGTTACCAATACCATTCGAGGTGGTAATGGTATTCTAATGTTCTAGCAAAAATAATCGGGGGCATCTGAAACAAAAGTGACGAATGGTCAGTACTGACTATAGCTGGATGTGATTGAAAATTTCCAAATTAAAATTAAACCAAAAGCACTGATGGGGCACTCTCAGAAGGGAAACGTGGCCCTCACTGACATTCCCTCTGACTGACATCCTGGACTTGGGGCTGAAGGTTAGGGCAAGTGAAGACAAATGAGAGCCTGGCTTGCCACCTCTGTCATTAGGGGGGGTGCCCTGTTGTTGATATGGGGCAGGCTGCTGCCCTGTAAATACCTTTTGGAGCCCTTGAAGCACTGAATAAAAACAGTGGCCTCTGCAGCAGATTGGGCAGGTGGACATCTGGGGCTGATTGAAATAGACAAAAGGAGAGCACAGACAGAAGGTGGAGAGCGAGATTCACTTAGGGCAGACTTAGGCACTTCCTGTGGCAGTGTGAAGGCAGCGGTGGGAACCCAGCATGAGTGTCAGGGAACTTGGTGTGTGCTATGGTCTTAACATTTGCATCTTCCCAAAATTTGTATGTTTAAACCTAATCCCCAGTCTGGTGGTATTAGGTGGTGGGGCCTTTGGGGAGTGAGCAGATGATGCTGAGGACCCCATGCTGAGATCAGTGCCCTTATCAGAGAGGCCCAGGGGAGCGTGTCTGCCCCTTCCACCAAGTGAAGACACAGGAAGAAGGTCCTGTCTATGAGGAACAGGCCCTCATAGACATCGAACCTGCTGGCATTTTCATCTTGGATCTTCTCAGCTGCCATACCTTTTGATTGTAAATTACATGGTCTACAGTGTTTTTCATAGCAGCCCAAATGGCCTAAGACAGTGGGTAAATGCAGAAAGTCAGGTCACGCTTGTTCTGATGGAGGTTTCTGGGGCAGGCATGTGGTGTGCGAGGTGGAGGCAACACAGAGCAGAAGATCCAAGAGGCTGAGAAACAAGGCCAAGGACAATCTCAGCAACAGAGAGGATATTCAAGCACATCTCACGGGGCCTGCCTTGAAATGAAAAGAAAGTCTTTATGAATCCCCAAAGCACCTTATCGGAAGAAATACATGTGGGTCCTTTCTTTCTTTGTTCCTCTTCCCTTGAAGTGTGGGCTTCCAGCATCCGATGCTCCTGCTTAGAGAGGCAGGTCCACTTCGGTTTGGGGATGCTCCACATAAAGAGGCCCAAAGGGTTATTTTTATTTCACTATCAGATTCAGTGCTGCACAGGGTGTTGCTACTCTTCAGGACGGCCTGGCACAGAAAGCTTGGCTCCTGCATGCTCAGGGACACCAGCCCCATTGCCCCAACATTAGCATCCTAAAAACAAAAGTTCACAACACATTGTTCCATGGTATAAGCTTTATAGAATGAAGCCAAGGTCTTGTCTGCCATAGGGCCCTCAGGTAAATATACACACAATCCACATTGAGACAGCCCCCTAAAATTTAACCCCAAACCTGCTGCGCCACCATGCCACTAGAGGCAGGTGCAGCTACCTGGTAGGTGCAGCTGCTCCTGAGTTAGTGGACGGCTCTGCAGTTGCCTCTCCTGCCTCTTTAACTTGAAAGGGAAACTCCAGTTCTTGTTTCCCCAAGGCCTTTACTCAGATCCCACTTGCTCCAGAGACCAAAGGAAAACCCCAGAAATGATTTATGCCCCAAGAGAATATGATTTTGGCATTGAGTATCTATACAAACCCATTACCTAGATGCAAAAGCAGACTCTGTAGGTGTTAGACTAGGGAAGAAGCTATGCAATTTTAGATTGAGATAAATTTATTTATATGAATGCACTTGCTTGATACTTTGGATTGCAAGTCTAAGCTGGAGGAAGCAAGGTGCTAACTGGTTTACATTGGTCTACTAAAATTTGAACTGAAAAATAGTCACACTAATAAGATGAGACACAAGAGATTCTTTGGTATAATATAAAAGGCAGAACCCTAGACTTTGGAAGACAGAAATGATGGAGTGTTTTTAATCATATCTGAGCATTTATTCTTCCCTAACTCTGCATCATGAAGAAAAGCATCAGAGAAGAAGCACCAGCATGTCTGAGAGACAGTGATGACAAACCTCCAGCAGCTAGAGATGAAAGTGGTAGACATCCCATTAGTGGACTTTTGTTCCCAGTGGCAATTACAGGTTATTTGGGTGACATGTGCTTAGAAACAAGAGGCACTTTTCCTAGAGAGACAGCAGAGCTGGGATGGGACTCAGAATGGACTCACCAAGAGAGTCCAGGGAGCTGCGGGGGAGAAGGTTTAATTAAATAGAGTCCCTAGAACTGAAACAGATGAACAACCTAAGTCTAAACCTAAGATCTTCCTTGATGTACGTGACAAGCATGTTAAACAAAAACCAAAGCCCTCTGCTCAATTCCTCCATCTTATTCTGTTCGTGGACTGTCTCATTTATAGGAGGTTAGGCTGAAGTGGCACCATAAACCTCCCAATTTCAGAGCTTTAACAAAATAAAGACTGGATGAATGCTTGCATATGATAAATCTACCCTAGCATCTCCATCTCCCCAACATTTGTATTTCTTCACTCATTTAACATCAAACAAGAGTGCCCCAGTTGGTCGGCAGATCTGACTCATGCCATAATTCAGAACTTTTCCATCCTTTGCCTCCACCACTCCCTATGACCTTGTTGTCATCTGCATCCAGCTGACAGAAGGGGAAAGATTGCCCAGGGGAGGGACCATGCTTCTTGGAAGCCTCAGCTTGGAATTAGTATACAACATCAGTAGAAATAGCCACATGGCCTGCCCAGATGACTGGAAAACGTATTCCCTAGCTGGCCAGCCACTTCCTGGTTAGCACTATAACCAATGTAAGGGGAGAAAAGGTGTTGTCACCAGCCCCCATCTCTGTCACAGAGACCATAGCCCTTGGAAGGGAGGCCTGATGTGGCTGAGGAAACATGTGGAGTCCTTACTATAAAACATGCCCTATAAATCTTCTCCCTACCCTTTCCCACAGGAATCTCATCTATTTTCAAAGTACCTAAGTACTGTGAGGAGGGAAACAACTAGACTGATCAAGTGCTGTGGGAAGCTTTGTCTGATGCTACTAGTAGGACGAAGGGCATCCTGTGGTCCATCCATTAGAATGGAGCTGCTGTAGAAACAGGCCATCGTGCTGGCCTTTCTCATCACAGAGGGGTAGGAATTGCCGTTCCTCTCACAACCAAGGAACCTCTGTCTAGCTGTCTGGAGGTGAAGACTGCAGTGGGTTTAGCACTCTCTTTCTGATGGCCCTTCCTGGCTCTGCAGCTCCAAGCTCTGCTGGCTGGGAAATCTGGTACTCAGCGGGGGAATATTTCAACCAGGTGATGCAGGAGGCTGAGATCATTGTGGCCATTTTATGTCATTTGCAACACTAGATTAAAAAGGCTCAAAAGGGGGCTTACAGTGTTGGCTGGGATGCCTGGGCTTGATTATTAAGGGGAAACTGTGGATATGCAAAGTGGAGTTGAGGGAGTACGTCTGGATCTCAGAGGTCCTGGACAGTTTCCTACAGCAATCCTATACTTCCAGCATAGGCATCAAATCCATCAAAGCATCAAAGCCCTCAGAAGGAAACATTTTGGTCACCCCAGCATAAAGATCTCCAACCAGTCTAGCTGGTGCTGAGAGCAGTGGAAACATGGGCTGGGTTAGAAAGAGGTCATCAGTGTAACCAAGGCCAGTGGCAGGTGCAGAAGCAAGGACCATTGTGCCAACCTCATCCTATGTCTTGCTTGGTCAGACACTTACTCATGTCTGTAGGTGGGCTTGGTTCCCTGCCCCCATGTCTCTATCTTGTACATATATCATGTTGCTAGTGTCAACCTTACTCAGTCTATATGTATAAAACACCTAGCCAAGTTCATGGTAGAACTAGAGGATACGATCCTCACTGAGTTTCCACTATGTCACCCACCTCTCCCAATCTCTATCCCCTTGTTTTATACTTGCTCAACTCTCCCACCTTGTCTTTCTTACAACATTTTCTTGGATTTGCATCTTTAGGTATCTACAGTCTCTCTCTTCACTTTTTGATCCAAAATTCATGGAAATCAGTCCTATAGTCTGAATTTTGATGCCTGCCCCCAAATTTGAATGTTGAAATCTAGACCCCAAGACAATAGTATTGAGAGATGGGGCCTTCAGGAGGTGATTAGTGTCCTTATGAAAGAGGTTGAGGACAGCTGCCTGCCCTTTCAGTCACCTGAGGACACATGGAAGCAAAACGGCCCTCACCAGACACCACATCTGCCAGTGCTCTAATCTTGGACTGCCTAGCCTCCAGAACTGTGAGAAATAAATTTCCATTATTTATAAATTACCCAATCTAAGGTGTGTTTTTACAGCAGCTAACAGATAAAGGCAATTTGTTTGTCCTTCCTAATGATAATTCCTTAAGTCCTAATATTAATACCACACTTGTCCTCTATAATTGGAGTTCCCTCCTCCAGATCATTTTACTGAAATGTCTCTCACTTTAGTTCACAACAGTAGAGATTTTCCTAGATCTGTTTTTTGGTGAAGCATTTCTGACACTGGTGGTTATTCCCGCCTTAAAACTTTCAACTCCATTCACTTGTGTTCATGAACAATGGTGACCTGATCTTTTCTGGTTCTCTTTGTACTTTGTTAATTTCTTCATTTAGGAAATATTTACTGGGCCTACACTATATTTCTGGGAAATGAGAGGAAGCTTTATGCAAGAAATGATGTCTAAGCTAATACCTGAAGGAGGAGTAGGAGTTAATCTGGAAAGGAGTGAGGGGAAGAGGAGAGAGAAGGACATTCCATACAGAAAGAGTAGCTTTCCTGACAGTGACAGGCAAAGAAAAAGAAAGAGCATACTCAAGATACTACAAACAGTACAGCCTAGGTTGAGTGCCTATTTTGAGATAGGACATGATAAAAGATGAAGTCAAATATAAGCCATGAGGACTTGCCATGCCTTTCCCTCAAAGTGTGGATTTCATGGAGAGGGCAACAGACAGTCATAGATGGTTTGTTAGCAGCAGAATGGCAAAGGATTGGACTTCGGAAAGATCACTCTTGCTGAACTATGGGGATCAACAGCCTGGGTTAAAGACTAAGGCACAGACCCCGGTGTGGAGGTCCATGCTGGTAATCTGGATGGAAGGTGACGGTGGCTGGAATTTGTACAAGGAAGATGCAGTGACAGATTGGGACCATAGGAATGTTTTATAACACACAAATCTTCATTCCTTGAATCATCTATAATGTGATTGATGAATTAGAGAACACAATTAGTGTTATGTGGGTAGCTGTCAGTTACAGCATCAAATAACAGGAGGTAACACTATAGACATTACAGGCAACACTATAAGAAAAAAAGCTTCAGCACCAGCCACACGGATGCTTTCTTTGAGTGGCCTTTTTATTCTTTTACCTTGATGAGCATGAGTAGGAAGCCTCTGCTGATAACAATGCTTGAGTGTCAGGGAAAGAGAAGCCATTCTCTTACTCAGAAGCTCAATGGACTCAAATGCTATTTATTCAAGGACATCCTATTTCTGTTCATATACTTACAGCAATTGAAAGTACCCATGTTAAAGAAATCTATGTCAGGTGCAGAAGCAAGGACGAGTGCGTCTACCTCATCCTAGCTCTTGCTTGGTCGTGCGCTTATTCATATCTGTAGATAGGGCTGATTTCGTCCCTCCCTCGCATGTCTCTGTCTTCTATACAAGTCGTGTTGCTACTGTTAGCTTTACTCGTTAGTCTATAGGTACAAAATGTCAAGCCAAGTTCACCAAAAAACCAGATAGGATGATCATAGTAGAAATATCTGTCCTTGTATTCTTGAAAGCTTTAGCCCTGAATCATCTTTTCCCCTTGAACCTGTTGTTTTTGAAATATGAGTTCGGTTAAGTACTTTGATCCAATGTTTACACACAGCAGTGATTCTCAATCAGAGTTTGTTTTGCTCACAACTGAGGACATTGACAATGTCTGGAGACATTTTTGGTTGTCACATCTGATGAGTGGGTGCTCCTGGCATCTGGGGGCCAGACACGGTGCTAAACACCATGCTGTGCACAAAGCAGCCCCACAACAAAGCATCACCTGGCCCCGAATGTTGGTAGTGCAGACCCTCTTCTTGAGCCAAAATTCCCTTCTTGGCTTAAGACTTACATAAACTGAAGAAAGGACAGCTCTACCTTAATAAAATCAACCCCATTTCACAGATAAAGAAACTAAGACTCAAAGACATTATTTAATTCATCCAGAGTTTCATAGCTAGTAAATTCTTGAATTGACATGCAGTTGAAGGATGGCTGCCCCCGCTATAAAATGCAGCCCTCCAAACCCCACTCCACATAAGAGAAAGGGGTACCAGCAGCTCTAACGCCACTCCCAAATCAAATCAATGCCACTGTTATCTAGGATAAAATAGCTTCATGCAACTATTGATTTTATTTATTTACTTATTTATTTTCTTTTTAGAGATAGAGTCTCGCTCTGTCACCTAGGCTTGAACTCCTGGGCTCAAGTGATCCTCCTGCCTCAGCTTCCCAAGTAGCTGGGCCTCCTACAGGTGCAGCCACCACACCCAGCTAATTTGTTGTTGTTAATTTTTTTAGTGATCAGCTCTCCCTATGTTGCCCAGGCTGGTCTCAAATTCCTGGCCTCAAGAGATCCTCCCATCTTGGCCTCTCAAAGTGCTGGGTCCACAGACATGAGCCACCACACCCAGCCACAACTATTTATTTTAATATTTATTAAAAATATAGCAACTTAGTTTGAGTCTCAGGTTCTTTTCACCAAGAGACCATCAGTTTCAAATTCAAGCTCTGCAACATGTCTCAGGAAATCTGGGCTTTGTCTGTACCAGGAACTACTGCCTCACATCTTCTCCCCTTGCTGTTCATGTTGCTCTGAGGCTCCGGGAGCAGCTGTCATATTTTAGAGGTCAGCTCTTGAGACAGCATGCTAGGTCTCAAGGCCCCGATAATAACACTTTTCTGCATACATCTTTTTATTGAGGGCTTATCTTTTTATTTCACCAGCGCTGCCTGCCAGCTGGCTTAAAATCTCCTTTAGAAACAAGCACACCACGTGTGCCTTCTACAACATCAGTATTATAAACACAGCGCTGTTCTGAGTGGAAAGAAAACTTGCAGGCACACACAGTACACATTAGTGAGCTCGTCGCTTTATTACTCTATGGCTGCATTTCCCAAACTGCATTCCTTGAAATGTTCTCCCAGGAGAGGTTAATAAATGTGGCAGGAAAAAAAGGAGAGGGAGGTTTGCAGTTAAAAAGGTTTGAGAAATGCCACATACAAAATCCCCTCATGAAAACTTAAAAGGCATGTTCACCGATCACAGACTCTGAGAAGCCGAAGCAGGGAAGGGTGTATTAACATGAGGCTCTTCCCCTGAGCCTAATCCAGACTTCCCCAGGCCTCTTCGATTATCAAACTCATTTCTCACACAACACATTGGCAACCGGCAGGCCGTTGTTTCACAGATCATCAGAAACGCTACCCTGCAATGGAGGAAATAGAGGCGTTATCATTTCCATTCCACAGATGAGAAAATTGGGGTTCAAACAAGCCACGTGACCAAACTCAATGTCACCCAATAAATGCCACTTGGCACCAAGACTTGAACTCAGAATTTCTGAATTCAAAATCCTCTCTCCTTGGTAGGGGGTGCCAAGGTGGCTGACTAATGGCATTGTTTGCCAGACCGTCCTGGAGGGAAGATTGGATTTCAGATAAAGGCGAGGGGAGAAGAGACGCATAACAAGTGTGGCTTGTAGAGAGTGGTGCTGGAGCCTGCTGGGGACCTCATGGAGGAAAATTGTGAATCAGAGAAGGAAGAAGATAAAGGAAAAAAAGATATCGGCAAGGATCAAACCCAGAGAGGCCCAGAGCCCAGTGAAGGGGTAAGGGAAGACTCCTCTCTTCCTCCCACAAGCCTTTGGTGACCAGAAGGCCACCAAGTTTCTTGGAGGCTTTTCCACCCCATGAGCTCAGGCACTGCAGCAACACAGAACAGTGGGATAGAACTTGCATGATCCCAGAGCTTGGACATTCTGTGTGAGGTTCCCCTCCAAGAAGAGTGTCACAAGAGACTGGAGAGCCAGCTTTATCCCATTCACACTATTTTTCCTTCCTTGCCCCTCCCCCAACCACTACAACCGGGAGTGCCATTTGAGCCAAGAATTCAGCGAGCAGCCCTCTCTCTAGAAGGAGGGTGCTGCAGACTGAGGTTCCCACTGAGAGACAGTCCCATACCTTTCCCCCAGAGGGACTGTAGTGGACCTGGGTGCCTGATTTGGGAGCTTCCCGCCCACCAGCATTTCTCAGAGCCACATACCAGCAGGTTAGACAAGCAGGCCAGGCTCCATTCCCCCCAAGACTTGAGTGGGCTACTGGAGACACAGGCCAGAGGTCTGGGAGCTAGACTCAGGTGGAAAGGAAGCCCACGTGGACAGAACTGATGGGAGAAAATTGTGTGGTCCCAAGATACAGTGAGCTGGGAGAGCACCCATCCCTCCACACCCTAACAGGAAAACCACCCTGTCAGATTGGGTAGATCCTCTGTTGAAGAAGAGCCCACCCCTGGGAGCCATAGCAACCAGATGCAGCACATTCAGGGGCACGGGCTGACTGGGAGCAGTGGTCCCTCCCCCACCCATTCCAACCAGAAGAAAAGTTTGAGCCGAGAGTTTGGCAATTGACCACCTCCCTCCAGCAGGTGTGTTCTCCAGGCTGACATCTCCACAGAGAGTGGCGCCCATGCCACTTCCCTAGAGGACTTATAGTGGACCCAGAGTACCCAATTTAGGAGCTCCCTACCCACTGGCATTTCAAGGAGATGCACACTAGCAGGACAGACATGCGGGCTGTGGGAAGATGTGAGAGCTGGACAGTCAGATTGTGAATCTCAGATTGCCCCATCTCCACAAGCAGACTTTCTGGGTGTGTGGGGTCACTTCAGTCCCTCCTGGAAACACCTATCTTACCAACTGTTGTGGAGTCTGAGGGCAAGCCCATCCAACACAGCCCCACCCAGCCTCACTCCCCAACCCACCTCTACTGTGACAGAGAAGAAAGACTCACCTGGAAGTTCCAGGGCTCCACCCACCACCTGAAGCATTCAAATTCTTCACCTGAGGGGCTAGAGCTGGTTTCAAAAACAATACTGCAGCTTATGCATTCTGGAAAGCACATCTACTGACAGGGAGGTCAATTTGCACAGCCCCTTACAACATTTACTGATTCAATCATACAGGTCAATTCTTACACACAAGTGCCATTTATTGTCTCAGAGATTAAACTGGATGGGCCAGTACAATTCACACAGCTAAGAAGTCCATAGGTCTGGGGAAAGAGAAAGAATTTCAAAGACCTCCATCCTCCTTCATAAAGAGAGACAAGGAATCTGCCCACACACATAGCTCCCCACTGCTACAGCCTACAAACAACTAGCAATTGAGAAAAACATCACACTAAGGATAACTATAACCAAGGTTTTGACCCAAAATCTATATCACCATTAAAGCACCCATAAACAAAGCTAAAGTTTCTTACCCAACAGATGATACAAAACACATGTAGGAGTAGAGGATGGGAAAAGCCCTATCTAAACAAAAGAAAATCCAAAAATAAGAAGCAATAGCTGCTTCCTTCCTGAAAGGAATCTAGAAGGAACTCTAGAAGTATGAAAAATCAGAGCAGAAGGACACCCCCAAAAGGGAAAATCAGTGGATACCAACAATGGATACCAACGGATACCAACCAAAATGAAAATACTGAAATGATAGATAAAAAATTCCAAGTATAGATTGTAAGGAAGTGCAATGAAATTCAAGAGAAAATGGAAGATCAGCTCAAAGAAACCAGAAAAACAATTCATGAAATGAGTGAAAATTTCACTAAAGAGATAGACATATTTTTTTTAAAAAAACCACATGGAACTTCTGGAAATGAAAAATGCATTTAAGGAAATACAAAATACAGTGAAAAGTTTTAAGAATAAACTAGACCGGGCAGAAGAAAGAATATCAGAGCTTGAAGAAAACTCTTTTGAATTAACTCTGTCAGTCAAAATAATGGACAGAGAATTAAGAGGAATGAACAAAGCCTACAAGAAATATGTGATTATATAAAATAGCAAAATATAGGAATTATAGGCATCCCTGAGGATGAAGAAAATGCCCAGGATCTAAAAATCTTATTTGAAGGAGTAATCAAGAAAAATTTCCCTGATCTTACTAGAGATTTAGACATTCAGATCCAGGAAACTCAATGAACACCTGGAAGATTCATCACAAAGAGGCAATCACCAAGACACATAGTCATCAGACTGGTCAACATTAGCATGAAGGAGGAACTCTTATAGGCCATACAGAGAAAACATCAGGTAACTTAAAAAGGAAAACCCATCAGACTAACTGCAGACTTCTCAACAGAGATCTTACAAGCCAGAAGGGACTGGGGCCCCAACTTCAGTCTTCTTAAACAGAACAACTATCAGCCTAGAATGGTGTATCCTGAAAAACTAAGTTTCACAAATCAAGGAGAAATAAAGACCTTTCCAGGCAAGCAAACACAGAGGGAATTTGTCAAGACCAGATGTGTTCCAGGAAATACTCAGAACTGCATTGTACACGAATCAGCACAATGGTCACCCATCAGTATAAAACCATCCAAAAGCTAAAGCTCAGAGCTCATATAAAACAATAGCACAAGAAGTAAAACAAAGCAACAAAGTACTACCCAACTGGATGAGCAGAACAGTATCACACATATCAATACTATCAATCAACATGAATGGTTTAAATTCCCTACCCAAGACAAATAGGCTGGCTGAATGGATAAAAAAATACAATCCAAGTATCTGCTGTCTCCAGGAAACACATTAACCCACAAGGACACTTACAGACTCAAGCTTAAGGGACAGAAAAAACATTTCATGCAAATGGTAACCAAAAGAAAGCAGTTGCAGCCATTCTTACATCAGATAAAGTTGACTTTAAGTCAATAATACTAAAGAAAAACAAAGATGGTCATTATCTAACGGTAAAGGAGCAATTCAACATGAAGATATAACAAGCCTAAATATTTAGGCACCTAACACAGGAGAACCCAGATTCCTAAAGCAAACCCTACTAGATCTAAGCAAAGAGATAAACAGCAGTGTCATAATTGCCAGGGGCTTCAACATTCCATTGACAGAACTGGACAGATCATCCAAGCAGAAAATAAAGAAACATTGGGCTTTAACAGGATTCTGGAACAAATGGGTCTAGCAGAAATTTATGAACATTTTATTCAAAAACTACTGATTATACACTTTTCTCATCAGGATAGGGAACACTCTCCAAGACTGATCATATTTTAGGCCACAAATCATGGCTCAACAAATTAAGAAAAACTAAAATCATACCATATGTCTTCTCAGATCACAGTGGAATAAAACTAGAAATCAACACCAAGAGAAACACCCAATTTTACATAAAGTCATGAAAATTAAACAGCCTCCTGCTGAATGATTATTGAGTCAATGATGAAATTAATATGGAAATCAAAAGATTCCTCAAAGTGAATGACAAAGCAGACACAAGTTATCAAAATATATGGGATTCAGCAAAAGCAGTCCTATGGTGAAAATCTGTAGCCTTAAAAGTGTACAACAAAAAGAAAGATTATGAATTAACAATCTAATGACACATCTCAAGAAACTAGAAAAACAAGAGCAAACCACACCCAAAACCAGCAGAAGGAAAAAATAATTAAAGTGAGAGCAAAACTAAATGAAATCAAATACAAGAAAATAATACAGAAGATCAACAAAATAAAAAGTTGGTTCTTTGAAAAGATAAATGAAATCAATAGACCTCTTGTTAGATTAACCAAGAACAGAAAAGACCCTAATAACCTCAATCAGAAATGAAAAAGGAGATATTACAACTGATACCACAGACATACAAAATATCATGTGTGAATACTATGAAAATCTCTATGTATATAAACTTGAAAACTTAGAGGAAATGGACAAATTCCTGGAATCATACAACATTCCTAGACTCAACCAGGAAGAAATAGAATTTCTGAACAGACCAACAATGAGCATTGAGATGATTAAAACAGCAATAAAACACCTTCCAACAAAAAAAGCCCCAGACTGTACGGATTCATAGCCAAATTTTGTCAGATCTACATAGAAGAGTCCATTCCCATACTGTGGAAATTATTCCATAACATCAAAAAGGAGAAAATCCTCCCTGACACATTCTACAAAGCTAGTATCATCTTGATACCAAAGCCAGGAAAGGACGCTGTAAAAAAAAGAAAACTACAGACCAATATCCCTTATGAATATAGATGGAAAAATAATAATATATTAGCAAACCAAATTCACCAACACATGAAAAAAGTAATCCATCATAATCACATGGGCTTTATCCCAGGCATACAAAGATGCTTCAACATACGTAAATTGATAAATGTGATTCACCACATAAACAAAAGCAAAAAGGAAGATCATATGATCACCTCAATAGATGCAGAAAAGCATTCAACAAAATTCAGCACCTTTTCATGATAAAAAAAAAAAAACTCAACAAACTAGGCCTAGAAGGAACATATCTCAAAGTTATAAAAGCCATATATAACAAACCCACAACATCATACAAATGGGGAAAAACTGAAAGAAGACAAGGATGCCCATTGTCACCACTTCTATTAAACATAGTTCTGGAAGTCCTAGCCAGCGCAATCAGGCAAGAGAAAGAAATTAAGGGTGTAAGTATCCAAATTGAAAAAAAAAGAAGGTCAAACTACTGATTTTTGCAGAAGATATGATCTTATATATATAAAAACATAAAGAATCTACCAAAAAAACTCTAAGAACTGATAAACAAATTCACCAAGGTTGCAGCATACAAAATCAATGGACAAAAATTGTTAGCATTTATAAACACAAATAGTGAGCTAGCATAAAAAGAAATTAAGTCAATGATATTCATAATAGGTACCAAAAAAGATAAAATACCTAGGAATAAATTAAACCAAGGAGATGAAAGACCTCTACAAGAAAACTATAAAATACTGGTGAAAGAAATTGAGGATACAAACAAATGGAAAGATATTTCATGCTCATGGATTAGAAGAATCAATCTTGTTAAAATGTCCATACTACCCAAAGCAATCTTAGATGCAATCCCTATCAAAATAACAATGACATTATTTACAGAAATGGAAAAAAAATCTTAAAATTTGTATGGAACCACAAATGACCCTGAATAGCCAAAGCAATTCTGAGCAAAAAGAACAAAGCTGGAGGCATCACAGTACCAGACTTCAAACTACACTACAAAGCTGTAGTAACCAAAACAGCATGGTCTTTTCATACAAACAGACAAATAGACCAATGGAACAGAATAGAGAGCCAAGTAATTAATCCACATACCTACAGCCAACTGATTTTTGACAAAGGTGCTAAGAACACTGACTGGAGAAAGGACAGTTTCTTCAGTAAATCATGCTGGGGAAACTAAATATGCAGAAGAATAAAACTAGACCCCCACATCTTAACCTATACAAAAATCAACTCAAAATTAATCAAAGACCTACATGTAAGACCTGAAACTACAAAACTCCTAGAAGAGGGGGGAAATGCTTCAAGATATTGGTCCAGTAAAAGATTTTATGAATAAGATCACAAAATCACATGCAACAGAAGCAAAAATAAACAAACGGGATTATATCAAACTACAATGCTCTGTACAACAAACGAAACAGAGTGAACAGACAACCTACAGAATGGGAGAAAATATCTGCTATTCATTCAATAGGGGATAACTATCCAAAATATATCAGGAATCCAAACATCTCAACAGCAAAAAACCAAACAAATTGATTTAAAAAGTATAAATGATCTGAATAGACATTTCTAAAAAGAAGACTTACAAATGGCCAACAGATATTTGAAAAGAATTCTTAACATCACTAACCATCAGGGAAATGCAAATCAAAATAACAATAAAGTATCATCTCACTCCAGTTACGAGGGCTATTATCAAAAAGACAAAAAATAACAAATGCTGGTGAGGATGTGGAGAAAAGGGAACCTCATACACTGGTGGGAACATACACGAGTACAATCACTATGGAGAATAGTATGGATGTTTCTCAAAAACATTAAAAACAGAGCTACCATATTATCTATCCAGCAATCCCACCATTGGGCATTTATCCAAAGGGAAGGAAATCAGCATATCAAAGAGACATCTGCACCCCCATGTTTATTGCAGCACTATCCACAATAGCTAAAATATGGAATCAAGCTAGGTGTCCAACAACAGATGAATGGATAAAGAAAATGTGGTATATATACACAAGAATACTATTCAGCCATAAAAAAGAATGAAATCCTGTCATTTGAGGCAATGTGGATGGAGCAGGAGGACAACATGGTAAGTGAAATTAGCCAGGAACAGAAAGTCAAACACCACATATTCTCATTTATATGTGGAAGCTAAAAAGAAAGTTGATATCATAGAAGTTAAAGGTAGAGGATACTAGAGACTGGGAAGTGTAGAGGGTAGGGGATAGGGAGAGATTTGTTAAAGAATACAAAATTATAGCTAGACAGGAGGAATATGTTCTAGTGCTCTACACCACTGTAGAATGACTTTAGTTAACAATCATATATTATTAATACATAGTTTCAAATAACTAGGAGGAGGATATTGAATGTTTCCAACACAAGGAAATGAAAAGTGTTTGAAATGATGGATATGCTAATTACCCTTATCTGATCAGTATACATTATATGTATTGCAACATCACTATGTACCCCATAAATATTTACAATTATCATGTCAATTTCAAAATAAAATAAAATTAAGTTTAATAGAAAAGCTCTTTTGTTAGCTTGAAATATAAAAATAAACAAACAAATAAATGTTAGTTTTAAAATTTTATCAAATATGTATGCATACATGTTCAAGATTACCTAGATTCCAAATACAGAAACACTCTGATTTAGACTAAGCAAAAAGAGAGAATTCATTGGCATGAGTTGATGTGGTAACTCTTGGGTTCAAACTTTGGCCTTGGGAAGGGCAGGCATTGAGAAGCTCCTGGGACCTTGACAGTGAGACTCTGTGGGGGACTGCCACGATGAGACCTAGCTCTTAAAGTGCTCCCTTTCTGTGTTTGTCCATTCCAATGTGAAAGTCCTTGGTGGGGAAAATCTGACCGACTCACATTGGGTCATTAAAGGTTCCTTGTTGACATCAGAGAATCTTATGAATTAACTAACATGAGAAACTGGGAAATAAAACTGCCGTCCACTGAACACCTTGCCTCCTAGAGGGTATACATTTCTAGCAGTCTGTCAAAGCTTCTGGCTTCTGCGAAATACCCAAAATCTCTTTAATCCATTGGCTGAAGTTAAATGCCAAGAAGAGAAGCTGTAACAGGGACAAGAAGGAAGAAGGTGGCCTCTGTTGATTTTACTAATTCCACTGAGTTGCTGATTTATCATCAGTGTGCAAAAGGGCCTTCGTGAATCGTGGAGTGCACTTGGTTTGCTGTAAAGAATTAGTCTCCCTTCATTATGGTTATGGTATTATTATTAAAATAGCATCTTCCAAAATTGGAATTTTAGTTCAGCAGCTCTAAGACATTTGTGGAATTACTTAAAATATGAAAATATCAATAAATAAATTTCTGACCTGTGTTCTAATAAAAACTATTTTATAATGTTTATTAGAGTAAAACATAGACAATAACCATTTATTTTTGAATGTATAACATGTACGACACATTACACTGAGCGGGTTCTCATGTCAGTTAATTTCATAGGAATTCTATGAGGTAGATAGAATTACTTGACTTTAAAGATAAAGAGACTGGAGCTAATATACAGAGGTAAGAACTGATCCCAGGTTTTCTGACTCTAAGTGTGATATTCTTTGGACAATATCACGTTGCCTCCAATAGTATGAATCCTTCCAGGTGTGTGAGTCCAGTGCGTTGTCACTGGCGGGGAGGTGGGGGACAGGGATGGCGTCTGTGGGGCAGATCTGACTGGAAGTAGAGTTTGTGACTCAGCCTCGACGGAGAGGATGAGTTACATTGCAAAAAAACAAAAACAAAAACAGAACAACAAATCAAAGTCATAACCAGAAAAGGCAAAAGCATGCAGAAAATCTTAGATGTGAGTTTAGGGTATGACAGAGACATACAATCGGCATGTGGGAAAGTGAGTGAGAGAGCAGAGGAGATTCGAAGAGGCTTTTTAGTTAAGATACTTAAGAAAGTCTGTGAACAGGATAGATTTAGATAACCGGGGTGGGCAGGAGAGCAATGGGTGGGGTTTGTGACAAGAAGGAACCACCAGGGCCGGGTGCCTCCTTTCTTCTGTCCTCTGCACCCTGACACAGATCCAGGGCTTCTCTGAGCATTTTGCTGGGAAGCTATGTGAAGTGACATCCCAGACACATGCCCCAGCCACGGCTAACTTACCAAATCAGGGACTGGCAACTGTTGTCTGTGGTACCTGGAGGCCAGGCTCTCCTGTTCCGAGGATTTGAGTTGTATTTTCCAAGAAATGGTATAAGCTACTTCTGAGTGTGTTGTCTAAAGCAAGAGATGGTAAAAATGAGTTAGCTGTGGATGGAGCAGGACCTTCCAAGCTGTCGGATAATACACTGGGGTGTGCAGGAGAGCAATGGTTGGGGTTTGATTTCAGATATCTGGAATGTCCCCAAAGATTGGTGCTCCAGAGGGTATTAAGCTGCTTCCCACTGACTGAACCCAGCCACTTCCAGCTTAAGCCCATATGACATGCAACTCACTCATAGGCCAGGTAAGTCTTCCCAGCTTTTCTCTGGTGGTTGAGTGCTACCACGTGGCCTCACCCATTTCAGAAACCCAATATTCCCACTAGATCAGGTAAGTAAATTCTACCGTAGCATACACCACATTATCTGCCACCAGAGCCAGAGTGCTTTCTAAGGATGTTCATGGCCCTTTTGGCAATGCAGTTCATGTTGTTTTGGTAAATGGAGTTTCTTTGTGGCTCTCGGAAGGGATGGCTAGCAGATTGCACCTAATAGAACCATATAAAATACTCATTTAGCAGAACCTTCACACTCCTTTCTATGCAGTGCTCTAGTGACATTGTGGCATTTTGACCTCAATAACTGTAGGACATCACTAAGTTCAAGCTTTAATTAGCCAACTGAACAGACTATTAATACCACCCACAAAACCGCAAGCCAACTCAGTAAATCCTGCTTTCCATATGAGATTGTATCCTTTCAATGAATTCAGACAGACTGAATCTTTCATTCCAACTCTCTTGGCCTAACATCTTCAGAGTCCACTTCCACAGATGGCCCTGGGCTTCAATCAGTAAATTTGGCAGAGTTTTAAAAAATTCCTTTGGTGTACAAATTATCTCTTTCCAGAGCAAGTCTTACTCCTCTCCATCTGGGAAATTTAAGGATCTACCTGGAGGCTATGACAGGCAATGGGGGTTGTCTTGAGAAAACCCCATTTGTTTGTAGAGCAATGCTCACAGGCGTATCATTGAAAGATTTGTATGTGGAAGGGGATTGATTTCCTCAGAAGAGGGGTGGTGGGGTGGGATGGAGAAGGGAATTCCAGTTACTTCAGAAGGTCAAATTTTAAATTCATCTATTTCTTCCCAAATATCCCCATTCCGTAACTCAGAGTCCTACTTCTTCTAAACAGAGCTCTTATTTTAACATAAGAGACATGAATGGGGCAAACTTTCACTTGGTGCTGTGACTCTGTAACTCTGCTAACGTTACAAGCAGACCCTGGCTTTGTTGTATCTAAGTTATGCCTACTCTGTGACTAGGAGTTGAGGGACCCATTCGGAGTTGTCATGGAAACTTTCTGGTTCTCTATGAATACTCTGAATTGTGTGTTCATATTCATGTTCAAATTTGAATTTATGTTTATATTATTTAGTTTTCCTTCCCCCAAAATGTATGCTGTCTGTGGCCCTCAGGAGAGCAGCCTGGCTCCAGGACCTGTATCCTCACCATTGTGCCCACAGTGCCTCAGTCACTGGACAGCTCAGTAACTCACCCTCCATCTGCATATGATGTAATAATACCTACAGGGGCAGTTTGAGTAATCCTGATGTTATAGCATGTTGTTGATTACCTGTATCCTATTTCTGCTTGATAAGAAGCTTATTCTTACATTCCTTACATATTTGACCAAATTTCACCCAATTCCAGAATCTGGTTTTGAGAGTCTTTTCCTGGAGCTATGATCACGTGTAAAAGGGGCCAGGTTAGAGTTCCCAGCTATTCGATCAAGTGCTAATCTTGGTGTTGCTGTGAAACTATTTTGTAGATGTGATTAAGTTAAGGATCTTGAGATGGGGAGGTCATTCTGGATTATCTGGATGGGTTCAATGTAATCATAAAATCCTTATGAAAGGGAGACAGGAAGAACAAAGTAAGGAAGAACAGGAGAGTAGCCAATGGAAGCAAGAGGCTAGAATGATGCAAGGAAGGGTCCATGAGCCAAAGAATGCAGGTGGCCTCCAGGAGCCAAAAGGGCGAGGGAATTAATTCTCCCCTGAAGCCTCCAGAGGGAATGTAGCCTTGTTGGCACCTTGATTTTAGACTTCTGATCTTTGAAACTTTAATATAATCAGTTGGTGTTGTTTTAAGCCACTAACTCAGAGGTCATTTGTTATAGCAGCAAGAGGAAGCAAATACAGATTTTAGTACTAGAAGTGGGGTTCTGCTTCTGGTGCAAATGACTGTATTTATCAGGAAGTAGAAGGCATACTCAAAACAAAATAATTTGAGGGGGTTTATTTACAGATGGACTTTTCATTGAAAGGTGTACTTGTAGAAGAACCACAGGTGATAGTGCAGTAATTAGGGACCTAGTACCTCTTGGATGGTAACAACCTCTTTGCTAGCAAAATAAGGAGAGAATATCTACAGGAACCCTGAGGAAGAGCGATGTATGGACTGTTCCCCTTTGGAAAAGATACACTGTTAGCATAGAGGAAGCCAAAGGAGTAAGCAAACTGATCTTGCTTTCCTCTCTCCTCTGATCCCTGCTGGGCTCCTCGTTGTTGGACCAGACTGAATGGGCCATTGACAATGTCATACAACCAACATACTGGGACAAAGATCATGGCAGACGAGGATCAAGAGTAGACCTGAGGGGAAAATAGAAGATTTCTAGTGTATCACATAATATTTTAGCTAGCTCCTTCAGATTTGTAAATGACATATAAGACATGAAATCAACATTTATGTTTGTAATCGGTCACAAAATAGTTGAGCCAGCATTTGTTGTGTGTGTGTGCAAATATGCATTCTTCTTTATCCCTAAAATGATTTATGAAGATATTTATATCTTATTTGCATCTTGTGCTGACTTCTCTAAAAAAAATGAATGCTACCAATGCTGGATTATTTAAATTCTGACTATAACCAAGGAAACAGGAACCATGCAGTGCAATAAGCCTCAAGGCTACCACTTCCAATAGCAAAGAGGATGCAAAGATGGATCCTCATGCCGGGCATGTTCCCAGGTCACCCATTGTGTTCTCTGCATGTCAGCCCGATGACCTGCACAAACCTCATGTGGGACAAGCTGTTGGAACATTAACTGAATGGAAAGGGAAAACCCCACAGTTGCTGGCCATAAGTACTCACCTTATAATGTTAATCAATATTGCTACCTATCTTCTAAATGATGCAAGGACCTTGGAACACTTTTTAACTCTAATCACTTTTTTCACGATGACATGTATTTTTTGTTTAGTGTTTTAATTTCACCTATTTGTATCCCCAAATTAGTCATTATGATTGTTGATGCTTTGTTCAGCCAATGCTAGTTTAGGTTTTTCACGTGTTGGTCATTACATTTGGTCACCATCATTTCTTGCATTCCACTCATTCCTCTAGGTTTAATTTTCTTTTTCCAGAAATGCAGCTTTTGCGGTTTTTCTAGTGAGAATCTGTGAGTAATTAATCCTCTTAGTCTTTGTGAGTTTAATAACATCTTTACTTTGCTCTCATCCTTGACAAACAGATGGCTATAGACTTTTAGGCTGAGAGTCATTTTCCTTCAGTATTTAAGATATTTTTCCCACTACTTCTGGCCTCTTTTGATGCCTTTGAAAAGTCTTTTGTCAACCTAATTATTGTGTCTTGTAATCTATTTTTTTTTCCTCCTGGGTTACTTTTAAGATTTTCTCTTTGGTGTTGTGTGGCTTCACTGTGTTATCAATACCACTACTGTTATTATTTTATTTATCTTGCTTGAGACTCATTGTATTTCTAGAATCTGAGGATCCATGTCTTTCTTCCATTTTCGAAAACCCCCAGCCACCACACCTTGTTGTCTATTCTTCCTTCTCTCTATGTTTTGTTTTTAGAGTTCTTCTTATTTCAAGGCAGTAATCCTCAGGTGGGGTGGTTTTGCATCTCTCTTGTCCTACAAAGATGTTTGGCAACGCCTGGAGATATTGTTGGTTGCCACACTGTGAGAAAGTGTTTGGATCATCTCCTCTCCATTGCACTGATGAGACTCCCATCCTAGGGTTAGGGGGATACATGGTGCTTGACTTGGGACAGATGGGATAGGCAGCCTGTGTAGGTCACATACTCACAGCGTGGAGGAAGAGGACCTCTCCTGCCACACAGGATCATATGGGGGTTGCCCTCGCAGCAGAGATGGCAGGAGGCAGGCTTTGTATTATCAAGAGGAGGGGTGACCCGTGGTTCCCACGGGAAGACGTGATTGGCTTATTTGAATAATGGGACTAGCAGGAAACTGAAACCTGCTACTCAGGAATAAGCAGGAACTGCACCTGGTCTGTTTGATAGGGAGGGTGGTTGGCTAAGGGCCTTTATCTGTGGGAGCAGAGTATGGAGGGGAATTTTGATTAGACCATTCAAGGCCATACCAAATTTTCCATATGTCAAAGCAGTATATAATGTTGAACCTCGAGCCTCGGTCTTGCACCATTGGAGGGGTGCTGGCAGCATCTTGTGTAGAGACCAGATATGCCGTTAAACATCCTACAAAGCACAGGGCCACTCCCTCAACAAAGAAGTATCTGTCTCAAATTGCCAATTGTGCTGAGGTCAAGAAACACTGATCTAAGGGTATTACTTATTTTAAATTTTTTTTCTGCTGCTTGTAAAATCTTTATTACTCTCCAGGATTCTCTCTATTATCATATTTTTTGATCTCTGTCTTCCATTTTAAGATGCTGTTTAGATGGGAGCAAGAAAAATACAGCCTGCAGGCCAAATCTCACCCATGGCTTATTTTTATACAGCTCACAATCTAAGAATTACTTTACACTTTAAAATAAGAAAGAATATGAGATGTTACTGCAAAACCCCAAATAATGTCAAATATAAAATGAGACAGAAAGGGTAGCAGAGGGAAGGAGGTAGAAATACAGGAAACATATACAGGAAAATCTGAGATCAATCTATGGTGTCTAACGTCTGCGCACTAGCAGTTTCAGAAAGAGAACAAGAAACAGTGGGGCACAAAATCACAAATAAAACAACAGAAAATATCTAGACCGAAGGACATGAGTTTTCAATTGGAAGATCTCACTGAGTGGCTGAGGACACGTCATTATGAAATTTAAGAACGCTGAGAACAGGGACACAGTTTCTCTCACCTCTGAAGAGAAAAAAACGATTTATGTTATCTACAAAGGATCGGGGTGATTTTGGATTTCTCAACAGAATACTTGAAGCAGGGGAACAATGAAACAATGTCTTCAAAACTCTGAAGGAAATTATATTCTCCCTCAAATTCCACTCCCAATGAAACAATTAATCATGTGTGAGGGTAAAACAATGTATTTCCAGGTGTTGAAGACTCCCAAAGTACACTGCCATGCTCTTTTTCTCAAAACGCTGCTAGAGGATGTGCTCCACCTGACAGCAAGAGTAGAAGGGGAAACATCTCAAACAGGAAACAGAGGATCCATCGCAGAGGAGGGGACATGCCGTTCCCCAGCATGATAGCAGATGGAGACCCCTGGATTATAGCTGTGCCCTGCAAAGGAAGGTGGCCAGTCTAGATTAGGGCAACATGACTCAAGAGACAGACACAAAGTGAATTGTTATCTTTGAGATCTCAGCAGCAATTGTATCCTCTTTTTAACCAGAGGATACAATACGTGGTTAGACCTGGCCGAGAGTCTTCTCTGTCTTTGGCTTGTCTTGACCATGTGTTGATGAGGTTCCTGTGATCCTGTCCATAGCCTGTCCACTGGCTTCCCAAGAAGCAGTTTTATAAGAACACAGGGTGGCTCAGTTCAGATTATGATCCAGAGACCCTAAATTTTTATTCTTAGGGAAAACTTACATGTTATGGGAAGTGCTAGCTTTTCTTTATGTAAGTAAGTTCAGTTTTCCATATGCTATTTTCCAAACAAAAGTAATATTTTATATAGGGATGCAATCACACAGTGGCAAAAGCCATAAAGAAAATATTTATTAAAAAACGTCAGAGGAGTGGGTACCTCTGGGGGGAAGGAAGGAGACTCAATTGGAGAAGGACCACAGCAGCCTTTTAAGGTTTTGTAACATTTTTATTTGAAGTGGGAAGCCTATAAATGTGTGCTTCTCATTCTTTAAACAATTATTAAATGATTTAAATTTTGGGAAAAAAGAGGCTAAATATAGCAGAGACTAACTTTACTGAGCATTTTGTGATTCCAATGCCAATAATTTGGAATTTATGGGAGACATAATTGTTGACGAGTGGATCTTTTAGAATGGTTTGATCAATTCAAACTCTCCTTTTTTGTGTGATATTATTCACAATAGATTAAAAAAGAAAAGATGATTGGCATTTCACATATCGCCAAAAAAAAAAATCAATTCACTGCTACATGTAATGTATTATTCACTCCGGAGTGACTCCCCTGTGCTGACTTTCCGCTGTGAGCGTGATGAGGAGAAGTGGTCCTTGTCTTCACAGAGCTCTTAGTCTAGGTGGAGAGTTCTAGCAAGACGGTGCATAAAGTAAAGTACAAACCCTCGTGCCATAGCTAGAAATCCTGGAGAAAGAATAACAAAAATACTTTAAAATGCATAGTGGAGTTTTTCAGAAAGAAAAGGAAATTCCCAGATGACGAAAGTGAAGAAAGAACTAAAAATTAAAAAGACAAGCACATGAGCTGATGCTGTGGCTTCCCTGTGTTTGTGATTTACCGATCTCCCTGCCTCGGGCCGTAGTGCCAGAGGAAGCCTTGGGTCCAGCAAGGTGGGAAATTATTTGAACGTTCTTACCTAACTCATTGATTACAACCCTGAAATCTTAAAACACTGAGTGTACACTGAAAGGAAAAGCATAGCAAACATCAAACCAAGGTTCCAAATTTGGGCAAAAAGTGGTAAGATACTGCTGAGACAAACTTTCTCTGATCTGAGTACTAATACCTGTGGAATGTGTTAAGGTTATAATCTTTAGGGAGTGCATGTTTGGGAGAGTCCAGTCAATGCAAGTCCGCTGCCACAGATGCTGCAGGCTGCATCTTTTTTGCCCTCCCAATCTTGCTTCTTTATATGTCCACGAAGAGTTGGAAAACACGCTCAGAAATCGAAGATCAAAACAAAACACCCGGTAGGGGGGCGTTTCAATAGGGGAAAGGAATTCCTCAAAAACTGATTCATGTGATTAACTGTACACCTTGGTAAATTCACTGAAAATCATTTAATTGTACACTTAAAATGGAGTGTTGGTTGTACGTAGATATAGTTGGAGCACTATGTATGTACTCTATGGACTACTTTGACAGAGTAG
>CAUYRT010020743.1:0-37331 GCA_963574885.1 Lepilemur ruficaudatus
GACTGAATAGAGTGCAATGTGCACCATCTGGGGGATGGTCAGACTTGAGGTTCTGACTGGAGGGCGAGGGGGGGCAAGGGCAATGTACGTAACCTTAACATTAGTACCCCCATAATATGTTGCAATAAAAAGAAAAAAAAAGACTGAATAATATTCACTTGTATGTATATACCCCATTTTCTTTATCCACTCATCTATTGATGGAGACTAGGGCTGCTTTCATCTTTTGACTGTTGTGAGTAATGCTGCCTTGAACATGGGTGTACAAATACCTGTCCAAGTCCTTGTTTTCACTTTTTTTTCCTGCTATATAGCCAGAATTGGAATTGCTGGATCACATGCAACTCTGTATTTAAGTTTTGGGGGAATTTCAATATCGTTTTCCACAAGGACTGCACTGCATTTTCCATTCCCAACAGCAATGCGTAAGGGTTTCAGTTTCCTCAGCACTTGTTATTTTCTTTTCTTTCTTTTTCTTTGATAACAGTCATTCTAATGGGTGTGAAGTGATACCTCATTGTGGTTTTGACTTCTATTCTCTAACATCTAGTGATAGTGAGCATCTTTTCATGTGCTTATTGGCCATTTCTATACCTTCTTTGAAGAAATGTCTATTCAAGTCTTTTGCCCATTTTGTAGCTGGGTTGTTTCCTCATTGTTAAATTGCAGTTCTTTATATATGCTAGATATCAATCTCCTGATTTGCAAATATTTTTCCCATTCCAGGAGTTGCCTTTTCACTCTGTTGATAGTGTTCTTTCATACACAAAAGTTTTTAATTTTGATGAAGTATAATTTATCATTTGTTCTTCTGTTGGCCATGCTCTTGCCATATCCAAGATATCATTGCCAAATTTATGTCTTGTAGCTTCTCCCCTATGTTTTCTTTTAAGAATTTTATATTAATAGTTTCAACTTTTACATTAGATCTTTGATCCATTTCAGTTAATGTTTGAATGTTTGTTTATGGTGTAAGATAAGGAATCCACTTCTTTTTTTTCCCCCCTGCATGTGGGTATCCAGTTTTCCCAACACCGTTTGTTGAAAAGACTGTCCTTTTCCCATTGAACTGTCTTGGCACCCTTGTCAAAAATCATTTGACCATATATGTGAGGGTTTATTTCTGGACCTTCTATTCTATTCCATTGGTTTGTATGTCTGTCTTTGTATCGGTGCCACACTGTTTTGATTACTGTGTCTTTGTAGTAAGTTTTGAAATCAGGAAGATGAGACCTCTAAGTTCATTGTTTTGCAAGATTGTTTTGGCTATTGAGGGTCCCTTGAGATTCCCTATGAATGTTAAGATGGATTTTTCTATTTCTGCAAAAAACATCATTAGGATTTTGATAGGGATTGAGGGGTGCTGTTTTCCAATCTGCCTAAGTTGTTATTTGGGCTGGCATTGGAGCCATGCCGACACCTTGGAGGTAAGCTCCAATGCTATCGGAAACTCGCTCCAGAGCTATCAGAAACTGAATCACAGGGAATTATCACAAATCGCCATTTGAGCAATGCATTTTCAATGTAGATATGGAGGGGTGAAGCAGGGTCAAATCACAAGAATCAGGCCATGAAATATGTGGACAGCTTTGGGAATTTACAGTGAGCTAGAAGAACAGGTTTAAATGGTTCCTTGGCTCTGAGCTGAAATCAAACCCCAGGCTGCCTAACTCCCTGTTTTGTCCTTGAAGAAAAACAAACGAATAAACATAACTCAGAAACAGGTGACTTAACAGACTTATGGAAGGATCTGGGGTCTCTATGGCAAGATCTTAAAAATCAGAAAGCATGGCCAAGCTTACATTAAAGATGCAAGAGCTTCCTCTGTCCACCTTACACAGCCTCCCACACACCCCAGCAGCAATGAAGCAAAGTGGATGAGTGCTTAGCCCCTGGAATTTGACAATGCAAGTTTAAATCCTAGCATCTCCACTTGTAGGCTCTGTGGGTTTGGGCAAATTACCTGACACCTTAAACCTCATCTTTCTTGTCTGTAAAATGGGATCGGAGCAATATCTACCTTTCAGACTCCCTGTGAACATTAATTAAAACAATGCATGTAGAGGGCCTAGTGCCAGCCTGATACTCTTTCATTCAGTGTGTATTTATTGAACACATATTGCCTGCGGGGCACTGCATTAGTAGTTGGGAATAAAAGAAGTGAACAGAATGTACATATTTATAGGCTTGTCAGGAAGACAAATAACAAAGAGATCTTAAATAGTATAAATTGTAATTAGAGCTATGAAAGAAATAAACATTATTCCTTGGTAAAGAATAATAACAGAGATCTACTTTGGGACAGGAAAGGCTTCCTGGAGGAGGTGACGTGTAAGTTGCAGTCTCAAGAATGAGGAATACCTAGCTACGGAAAGGACAAGTGGAGGTGATTCCAGGAGTGTGCAAAGACCCTGAGGTCAGAAAAACCTGGGTGGTTCTAGAAACTAATAGAATACCAGGGTGGCCAGGGTGGCAAGAGCAAGTGGGGGAGGGACCCAAGGCTGGCATGGAACTTGTGAGCCCCCTCGAGGGCTAGAGAAAGGAGTTTGTCTTTTATTCAAAGTTCAAAGAAAGGCTCCCAGAGGGTTTTCAGCAGCAGAGTGACATGAATTATTTTACGTGTTTTAATATCCACTCCAGCTGCTGGGTGGAGAGCAGCTTGCAGGAAGGCAGCAGCGGGCGTGGGAGGCCAGTCAGAAACCACTGCGGAAATCAGGGAAGAGAGGATGGAGGCTGGGGAGGCGGTGACAGCGATGGAGACAAAGTGGAGACGGAATTGACCAAACTTGCTGATGGATATAAGGAAGAGAAAGAAGGTGAAGTCAACATGCGAAAGACATGGGGAGCGTTTGTCTGGAGGTGATGGGAAATCAAGAGTTCCATTTTGGACAAGTCTGTTCTACCTTTGAGACATCCAAGTGGAGATGTCAAGTTGATGGTCAGACATGGGAGTCTGGAAGTCAGAGGCAAGGTCTTGGCCGGAGATATAAATGTCAGGGTCATCAGTGTTCATGGTATCTAAAGCCATGGGACAAGATGAGCCTACCTAGGTGAAGACGTGGAAAGAGAAGAGTGGAAGGCCCAGGCCCTGACCCCGAGAAACACCAAAATTTTGAGCTCAGGTAGAGCAAGAAGAGCAAGCAAAAAGACTGAGCTGAAACTCTAGAGAGGTGGATGCCACCCAGGAGAGAGCAGAATCTCAAGACCAAGAGAGGTGAGAGTTTTTTAAAATGCAGGAGGTGTCACTCTGCTAAATGGTACTGAGAGACCAAGTAAAAGGAGGACAGAGAAGAGTGTCCATTGGATTTGGGAACATGAGGGTCATTAGGAAACTAGGCAAGAACAAATTCACGCTCTCTGGGCTCAAAGTGGGTGCCTAATAGATCTATTAGCCAAAACGGCAATAATCATAAGGTCCCTACCCATTCCTTCTTTGTGCTTCTGTGATAAGAGAAAGACATTTGGGGACTGCTCAGGGGACCGAAGTGCAGCACTTGGCAGTTAGCTATTCACAAATAGAAGTTGATCTTATTTTAAGTTGCAAGCTAGGAATCCCTTGCCCCTTCCAGATAATTGCCGTAGTAGCTGTGGGCAAGTAATATTTTAGAAGATTTGGTTGCATTAGTACTTGGGGTAAGAGGGAAAAACTATTTTCCTTTCTCTCCCTGCTAGCCTTCCTTCTCTGACTGAATCCTGTTCGTTGTCCTCACCCCCTGTGCCTCCGTGTGTTCGGTGATTGTCTTGCTTCCCTTTGTCCCATGCTGAAACATCATCCACCATCAACCCTAGCACCAAGGAAAAGGGCCTCGTAGGCATAGCCAATGATAAATTTAGGCTCCTCCAGGTTCATCTGTATCTTTGTGGCCAGCAATGCCCATGCAGGGGCCCGTGCCACCTTCTCTGCTCTGCACAAGCACCCTGGAGTGTGAGAAAAGGAGGAAGCAGGATGTGGGCACTCACTATGGATGGCAAAGTCATTTATCCCTGCTACCCACCCCCAACCCAAGTCTTTGCAGAAAGAACCGAACTCTTTCCCTGCTTGACACACTCCCTGCACTACATCTCTCTTGACGATCCTTTGGCACTTTCCTGAAGAAACACAGTGCCTGGAAGATGGTGTTGCTGGCTCTAAACAAGTTACAGAAACCTAAAGAACCCTGAATTTGAAATGACTACGAGTCTCCATGAACCGCCGTCTGTGGCTTCCGAAGACCAGCAGCCATTTTTAGCCCTGCTGCTTTGCCCTTTAGGTGCCAAGATTTCCACAGAGCCTAAAAGCTCCTGGGAGCTCCAAGGAGACACAGCACTCCTCCCAGCCATCCTCTCCGAGAAAGAAATTCCCTGTTGCATCAGCAAGAACCATGGAGTGAGCCAGGCGTGCTTCAGCAGGGGAGGCTCTCGCGCCAACCACCGTGCATCCTTGCATCAGCAAAGGAGCAATCAAGAATCCAGGCTCCCCTCCTTGGTCCCCGGCCAGGAGAGAAACCTAACAAACACCAGACCTCTGGCTCCCACTGCCCATCACTGCCCCCAGCACCCCACCGTAAGTGTCACTCTAAATGTTTGTTGAAAGAATGGAATCAATAAACAAACCAACTCAGGGCTCGAGCTTACTTGGTTCTGGGGCATTGGCCCAGGGTCTCTTCCACAGCTCCCCTGGCAGCTGTTCAGGTGCTCGTCGCACCTCACAGAGACTGCTGCCACGGCCTCCACTCTCCCCTCTCCAAATCCACCTCCCCCGGCCCCAGAGCCACCTGCCTAAAAGAATAGTGGTGAAAAGCTAGAAATGTCACTTCCCTCAGGCTCCGTCACGAGGTCATTTCTTCCCTGACCCTTCCCACCTCTTGCTCTTTACCCACTTCCTCTGGGTTCAGAGCTCTTGCCAGAAGCTTCCAGAATGCCTTGTGCTCACCTCCATCTTTGCACTCACGTCACACATTGCAGTCTGTCTATTCCTGACTCTGTCTCCTCCACTAGCTGGTGACATTCTGTAGGACAAAGACTTTCATTTTCATGCCTGCATCACCAGCACCTAGCATGTTGTCTGGCACATAGGAGCTGTCCCATGCTTGTGGAATGAATGAACAAATGTCATCAACAACTTCTTCCTAGACTGTTTGTCTTGGATGTGGTAAAAACTACCTTTCCACCATGTGGGAGTTGCTCGGGGAACAAGGTATACAGTGGTGACAAGTATAGGTCTAGCAAGTAAAGTCCCATTTCATCTTAAGATATCTCACAGAGCATCTTTGGTCTTAATCTCTCAGGCTGCCCTCTGAAACCAATCTTCTTTCATTCCGATTCTCCTATCCTTCGTTCATCGAGAAGATTCTATGTCCTCACCAATTCTATGTGGTCCTTTGTCCGTGAAGCTCAGGCCCTAGCACCACTGGTCTCTAGGTTCTTCTTCTAAGCCCTGGAGTGACAACCCCCAGATCTCTGTAGAAGACATTTGCCCTGATCAGTCGCTCCTGGCTCACAATCCCCTCCTTCTCCTGTGACCCTCTTCTAGTGCTTGGTCTTTTTCTGCCTTTGCTGGTAAAGCTCACGATGAAACAGGGT
Organism: Lepilemur ruficaudatus; assembly: GCA_963574885.1. Taxonomy (NCBI): domain Eukaryota; kingdom Metazoa; phylum Chordata; class Mammalia; order Primates; family Lepilemuridae; genus Lepilemur; species Lepilemur ruficaudatus. Next base: position 5,563 of record CAUYRT010020743.1, read on the forward strand.
GACAAAACCCCTTATTAATGATTTTCCATCTTTCTGTTTGCTAGATAATTTCAAGCTTCTTTTCTTCCTCTATGATTTCTAAGCAAGTGAATGGGGAAGTTATTTCTCTTCTTAACAATTCTGTGTCCCTGGGTCATAGCACAGATGCTACTTTATCCACTGTCAACATTTTTACTCACATTGTCTACCAAAGTACTGAGAATACAAATAGTTCCATGTTCAGTGAACCTCCCAACAGCACGAGGGAATTTGGAGCCACAAGCAACAGCAGCCCAACTCCTCTGCCTTCTACACCTGCCGCCTCTCCTGCCACTGCATGTATTCTGGTTTGTTAGTACCCTTCTCAGATGTGACGCTCAGAGCAGAGCTTAATACTCCGAAAGAGGCCTGGCCAGTGCAGAGGTCAGTGGAGCCGCTGCCACCTCAGCTCAGGATGCTACAAACTGTCACGTGCAGTCCAGAGGCAGTCACACTTGCAACTGGCTGAGCAGAGTCAAAGTCCCAGTACAGACAGTGATCTCTCTTCCTCATCCAACCTGTCTCCTTGTCCAACCAACCATGCCTTGCTTGGAAAACCTGATGTAAGACAATCTATAGAAAAAAACAATGTTCATATTGCAAAATGATTGCTAAAGGATCTTTTAAATAAGTCACTCTTTAAATACATCTAAATATTCCTTTGTATTCATATATTAATTTAAGCACCTTCTGTAGTCCAGGGCTTATGCTAGGTACAATTAAGGAGTATACAAGACACACTCTCTCCCCTGATGAAAGGGGAAGAGGAAGTACAGAGGAAATAAATGTTAGTATACACATTTTGGGGGCAAACCACTTTACTCATGTGCTTTTATTTAATCCCCACAGGACTCCCTGAGGTGGTCGAAGAATTTCCATTTGTTCAGAGGTCTGAGCCCATGACTGCCCAGCCCTGTATCAGCCCTGGCTAAGCTGGCTTCTGCAGGAGTGACAGCCAGCCCCTAAGTGTTAGTGGCTTAAAAATAACAAAGGTTACTTTATGTGATCTGAGGGCTCTGTTCTGTGTCACGCTCAGTAGGGGACTCCATCGGAGGATGGCTCTGTCTCCATGCTTCCGTGAAACCACACGTAGGCCCTGAAACTTTCTACCCAGAAGGGGCTACATCCCTTATGCTTGCATTTTCTTGACCAAAACCAGCCATATGGACATCCCTACCTTTAAGTGGGCAGGAAGGTGAAAATCTATTGTGCCCAGAGGAGGAATCAGAAATGTTTGATGAACAGCTTAATACCTACCACAGGCTCCAAAGCCTACATTCTTTTCCATTGCACTGTACCCACAACTAGTGGGGAAGATTAACTACTTTCAGAGGGACGAGGGGCAGAGAAACATAAATCCAGAGAGTTAGGAGCCACGACCAAAGGAAGATCAAAATCAGTAATGAAGATAACTTATCTTTGAAATATACATGAATGTCAGTGAAGGATGGGATCCTTCTGACATGATGCAGATTTACACAACTGAAGTTACAAGCACCTTTAAGAATACACACAAGAAGTGAGACCTTGTTATCATGAGATCGTTTAGGATTTTAATAACTAACACTCGGTTCCAAGACCTGTTATGTAATAGCCAATTTCTGGCTAAAATTTATAGTATGACAAGCTTTCCAAGGATCAGGGAAGAGCCTGCCACCTTTCCTCAGTTCTGTCCTGTGCACTTTCACTATAGATGAGAGTACAGGGGAATGGGGTCGATTTCCATTTATTTCTGAAATAATATCCTAGCAATTAGCTATAAATTTGAAAATGATAAACAGGCGTAAGAAAACCAAGCTGGGAAGAACTACATGGCCCCCGCACCCACCCAGACAGAGATGAACCATCAGCAGAGCTGCAAAATTATGGAAATCCTTGTAAGAATCCAGGACTCAAGATGGACTCTCACCCTTCCCTAGGCAGAAATGTTGATTCATAGGTGGTCCAAATGAGATCATTATGCACTACATCAGGCAACATCACATATTGTCTGACAGCATCGTGCTTAGTCACTGAGGAATTTCATTACTCAAAATCAGACACCAAATATCACAGAGGAGTCCTCCTAGGCCCTTCCTACTTTGAAACACAGACACAGACACAGACACACACACACACACACACACTTCCCTTTCTGCTCTTCTTCAAGTTAGGAAGAAAACTGTGCACTCTGAAACTGCTTGTGAGTTTAAATCCCAAGATTGCAAAATGATGCAACTACGTGGTAATATGGATTATCGCCTCGGTAAACATGGCTAAACCCTCTTTATCGATGAACTTGAACTGATTGGACTGTTTTCCAGTGCCAGCTTCCCCAAGATGCATGTGGTTAAAGGGGCCTGTTTGGCTTTTAATGAAATGTCATCCATTTGATTGCTAACACTGGGCACGGGTTGTGTGGCTGGGAATGGAATGCATTTCTGAGCTACCATTTACTGTAGTCACTTGACATGTGCTCGCACAATGCACATGTTTTAATACTATTTTACATTTTGGAGAATTGAAAAGGCAAACATATTGATATAAATAAACATATATGTTCTGTATGCTAAACAGAAACTCTAAAGTCTTTCAATCTTAATTAATTTTTTAATCTTTTAATCTTCTAAAGTAATCGCTGTGTTTTAGATCTGGAAACTACTGTTATTCTCCATTTGTGTGAATAAACGGAGGGAACGCAACCACAATGCAACATCAACTTGACATCCCACAAACACTAACTGAGCACTTAATATATATGTAAGGCACTAAGCTGGGTACTACACATGTGATTAATAACTGTTTAGACGCGTTCAGAGTTGGTTTCTCCTAGTTAAGATGTCTGTTTACTGTGTGAGTAATTCATTAAAAATTCATTTACTTAAAATAAGAAAACACCTTCAAATCAAACTAGTCTGTGTTTTTTCCCCATGTACGTGCTAAATAGAGTAAACGGGATGCGATTGGTCAACAGCACGTGAAGGAAGAAAGCAAGTTTATTATCTTTACTCATTTTTTTAATGAAAAAGCATGTTTAGCTAATCTTCCCAACAGGAGTTTCCTTACCATCTCTTCCCCGACTAAGAATAATACCCGAGCTCTGCCATGCCCGGGCACCAAGCCTAAACTCCCATCTCTGGACTTCTAGCCTCACCCTACCTTCCTAACTTCATTTCTCACTGTTTTCTGCCATGAATCCTCTATCAGGGTCAAATTGTTCCCCTACACATGCCCTGCTAATTCATTCGGCCGCTCAGAAGACATTTATGGAAGGCTTGCCGTACTTGCCAGGCTCCAGGAAGACTCAGTTTTTGTCTTTAAGGAGCTCCCAGTCTAGGGTGTGAGGGCAGGGAGGCAGGCCCATAATCACATATTTACTAACTGTGTGCAGTGTCGGGGGCCAGGGGAGCCTGAGGAGGAAACAATTGTGTGTTGCGTGGGGGAGGGGAGGCAGGAGGTGTGTATTGAGGGAGGGGTCAAGGACAGCCTCACCAAGGGGAGGCCAGCTGGGCGATCGCTGGACATTTGCCAAGTGAGCAAGTGGAGAAAGGGTATTTTGGGCAGAGGGAACATTCTGTTCAAAGGAATGCTGTATTAGCTCATATCGCTGCTCGGGAAATGCTTTTCCCTCTTGTCTGTGGCTATTTAACTCCGCTTCATCCTTATTCCTGGACTAGCAGCAAACATTCCTAAGACTGGGAGAAAACCTAGAGATGGTTCAGGTCAATTCCCTCATTTCACAGAGATGAAATTTGAGGCGTAAAGTGTTAAGCTGTGAATCCTGCTTTGATTCCCGGTCCACATTCACCAGATATGTTCATTTTTCCACATCCATTTATTGAGCACTGACTCTGTGGAAGGCACTGTGAGCATACACAAAAATGAATTGAACCTGGATTTTTTTTCCCTGTAAGAATGTATTTATCATTAGAAATAGACCTATAGATTAAGAGCACTAGGCTGCCAGAGGGATCTGAGTTTGCAGCCTGACCCTGTGGCATTCCTGCTGTCGACCTTGGATTAGGTACTCATCCTCACTGAACCTAAATTTCCTCTTATGTGAATGATGATAATATTAACAATATTAATAATAGTAGAACCTTCTTCGTAGGTTTTTATGAGAGTTCAGTGTGGTAACCCTGTGTTACCGTGGTGTGGTAACATTTGCAGAATACCAGCGCTCAATGAATCTTATGGTTTAGTAATAGAGCCTTAATACAATATAGGAAAATTAAGTGATGGTATAGAGAAGGTACCCAATTAAAAAAGAGCTGTATGATTAATTAAAATTTCAATTCCAAAGTCTTTTCCTGATTAAAAATTAACATATAATTCCTTGATAATCTCAGTTTCTCAAAGTTTTGTGTCAGGCCATATTAAACTGCAGATTTTTCCCCATCAAGGTCCAGTAACTTCCTATACTATAATGAATCCTAATTACTCTATTATTATCATGCAATCTCTAAAATTAGTAGGTCTGAACATTATCCTAAAAATCAGCTGTTCTATAAGAGAAGAGAGCTCCTTCCTGGCTTTATGGGTTACACTATTTAGTCATTTGTACTCAGCTTCATGCCATTTGGGCTCCCCAGGGAGTTGTGAGACCTCCCCACTGCTGTCTGACGCACCATCAGGAGACAGAAGTGTCCTTCTAGAGGGAAAAATAAAAATTAGGAAAGGAAGACACAGGGGATAGATTGTGATTCCGTGTAAGGTGAAGCTTTTGAACAATGAAAGACCTCCACAAATGGAACAGACTCCTTTCTAGGTAGTAGGGGGTCTCGTGACTGCAGGGTTTCCAGGAGATATAAGACCAGCCCTCATCATTCTGTAAAAGAGAGACTTGAAGTTGCTGGGAAGTAAGATCAGCAGGGCTCAGCTCCCTCCCAATAAGCTTCTATGATTCCATTGAGCCATTTTAACAAACATTTACTGATCCCCTATTACGCATTAAGTCCCAAATCAAAGTGCTAGCTAGACAGCAGTAAATAAACAATGTTGCTATCCTCACGGAGACCACATTCTAGTAAATTCCTTATGGAATCTTTCAGTGGGGTAACAAATAGCCCATGTTTGATGTCAGGGCAACTGAACTGAATTTATCCTTTGGATGTAGAGACGTGTTGCCAGGCATGAGAGGGTGAAATTTCATCAGTGCATATCTCTTCTCCTTATGAAAATTAGGCAAGAGAAGTAGCTCAGAGTACATACAGGGAATAAATAAGGACAACTATAAATGCTGGGGCTAAAACTATCCCAAACCACAGCAGTAATGCTCAAGTCATCAAAATCCTTCAAGATAAAGTTACAGGCCATGACTTAAACATTTGCCTGGTTTTTATTTTATGTGCTGCACAGCTCAAAACCCAACCTTTGACTCTGTAACCATCCCTGGTTTGAGTTTGGGTTTGAACAGCTGCCCGGCCCATCAGGGCATCCGTGCGTTTGAGCAATAACTCATGCAAAGACATTTAAGAGCTCGCAAGACCTCAATAGACCAAAAGCAGAGAGAAATAAGATTCCATGGCAACAACATGTCACTCTAAAATCATCATTGCTGTTTCACAAGCAGAGTGAGGATTGAAATAGAAAATATGGCAGGGAGTAACACCAGTTCAGCAGATCTGATCAACTATTTTCGGGGAATTAGATCACTTTGGTTAGAGAGACAACAATATGCTCATTTTTGTTAGCTAAGCTGTTGAATTCAAAAGCTAGGAAAACTTATCATTATTCGTAACTTCCCCTTTCACTGAAAAAAAAAAGGGTTTTATTCTCTTCCCTTGTTCTATGCATCCGGTTATCAGGGCTGATGGAGACAGCGTGAATTCAGAATGAGGGAAATTGAACACTGCAATTGAAAACCTTTGCTGATTTGATTAAGGTTTTGCTTATTATGGTAAATATTCCAGCAGCCAAAAAGTAGCTAGTAAACATTTGGAGGGCTGAGCTGGGGACTTACCTCATTGTGGGATTTGCTAATCAGCTATTTTTGTTTAAAAAATGAAAATGTACCCAAATGAGCTCTCGTGGACATGAAAGCTTGGAGTAAGCTACATTGAATTGGTATGGACTCTCACCACATACACTGCTTAAAGAAAATACAATCTTAGGCAGGAGCAACTTCCAACATAAACAGCAAAGGGAAGTCTCTTGGAAATTACTTGATAAACTGTTAAAATAATAACGGCTTATCTTAGAGTTGGCTCAAGACTGCAAGTGTTGGAAATGATACAGCCCAAGGACAGAGCAAGAATTTCCTTCAGTGTACCTGGACGTGAAGACAGGTTTTGTCCAGTCATTTGTTTAGGAGGGACGGGGCAATGAGAATCAATTCCAATGTGCAAAAACAAAGAGGTTTTATGTGTGCTCATGTAGTCAAGAACTATAAAAATTAAGTCTGCTTTTAAAATTCAGACAATTTCTTTCCCCCCTGTTTTGACAATAAACAGCTGTGTCTTTAAATGTGTTTCTGTTAGGGAAGTTTTGTTCTAGAGACTTCTATGCACTCTGAAATAATAAGCGTGCCTTATTTCTGCTAACATTTTCATCATAGGTGGCTCCAAGACAGCTTTATTGTCCTACAGATATCTTTCATGCAAGCAAAGCATTGGTAAAAGGTCTCTTCCACTAAGTGCCTTCATAATTCTTTGGGGGCTCCGCATCCATGGTGGGACCCTCTTGTAAGAATTTACAATAGCAGCATATGTATACTTAATTTACCAGGGGAACAAATATGCATGCTATTGTTTTTTAACTGACTTTATTTAACTTGACATCTTGATGCCATTATTGGCTAGATTATTTTTGCCAATTTACAAGGTTATTGAATTTTCAACAAACATTTATTAAGTGCTTATACCTGGGGATATAAAATGGATATTCTTTAAATTATTTATGTATCATCTTTATACCATGGAGAAAGGAGTGGAACTAATCTTCTTTATACATCATATGTTTTATCTCATTTAATTTTCATAATAAAAATAGGAGGTAGGCTTTACCTACACTGGCTGTATTTTACTGATTAAAAAGAAATAAAACCTTATGTCCAGAGAAACTCAGTAGCCTTCCGGTTTATTCACCACAGAGCATAATAGTCTTTAAAAAGATAAATTGAAATGCTTTCAGCCAACGTGTAATGACAATGACTGAATTTACCCTCCCTTCTGAAAAAATTAAAAACTGAACAAAATATGTGAAACAATTATTAAGCTATGGGATATCAGGCAACTAAGGACAATGACCCCTAAGAGATAAGAAACAACAGAGATGAGCTGTACAATTGCTCTAGCTTATAACTGTGCTACTTTCTATGTCATGGTACAAGGACTTTTTGAGTTGAAGAGCTAGAGCTTGGAGTCCAGCTCTAGTAATCCCAGAAAGCTAGAGTTCTTAGAACAAATTGTGAAAGAAAAGAAAGCTGTACCAACAGACAACTCTGGTGATCTGCAGAAGGTCCCATGAAGTCTTCAACCAAGTACTGATCAGTTCATTCATGTTAAGAAATTGTCCAAGGCTGGGGAAAGCACCACAGAAGATTTATAGGGAATAGCCACTGGAGATCACACAGGACTAGGGATAATTACCTTTCCCATCAGCCAGAGTAGAAAACTCACGATTAATGGGTCATTGAGTAGTACATGCAAAAACATTATGCCTCAGAAGTGGAGCAAAATTAGTCCTAGATAGAATGCTACTCTGTCTCACCTGACAACACTTAAAAGCAGGAAACAAAAGGATAAAGCTGATTCCAAATAACTTTAGTGTGTCTCAGAACAAAGCTTAGATTATGTATGGGGATACAAAAGTATCTAGCACCCAACAAAGCAAAATTCACCATGTCTAGTATCCAATCATAAATTAACCAGCACACAAACAAACAAACAAAAAAGCAAGACAATATGGACTCAAAATAAGAAAAAAAGTCAATTAATTAAACTGACCCAGAAATAACACAAATGATAGAATAAAAAGGACATTAAAATTATTATACTATATTTCACATATTCAAAAAGCTACCAGAAAAACTGAACAGTTAATTTAGAGATGGAAAACAGAAAAAGACCCAAATTGAATTTTTAGAGGTAGAAACTACAATGTCTGAGATTAAAAAAATACACTGATGTGGAGTAGATTAGTAGCAGATTAGATATTACAGAAGAAAAGACTAGGAAATTGAAGATGGAGAAATAGAAACTATCCCAAATTAAACAAAGAAAATAGACTAAAATAATTAGCAGTATTGAACTGTGGGACAACTTCAAATAGCCTAATATGCATGTAATTGGAGTCACCAAAATGGGGAGCAGAAAAATATTTGAAATAATAATGGTCAAATATTTTTCAAATTTGATGAAAACTATAAACCCACAGATCAAACACTCCCAATGAACTCCAAGCACAAAAGCATGAAGGAAACATCACCAAAGCATGGCATAACAAAATTGCTTAAAACCAGTGATAAGAGAATACAATATTTACCCCTTATTTGCAGTTTTGCTTTCCATGGTTTCAGTTTCTCATGGTCAACCATGGTTCAAACATAGGTGAGTAAAGTATAATAAGTATTCTGAGAGAAAGAGAGAGTAAAAGTGAGCACACAGGAGAGTACATTCACATAATTTTTTTTACAGTATATTGTTATAATTGTCCTACCTTATTGTTAGTTATTGTTGTTAATATCTTACTATGCCTAATTTACAAATTAAATTTTATCTTAAGTGTGTACAAATAGGAAGAAAACATAGTATGTATATGGTTCAGTACTGTTAATATCTGCAGTTTCAGGCATCCACTGGGGATCTTGGAACATATGCCCTGCAGATAAGGCAGGACTACTATATGTTAAAAGTTTGTGGAGAATAAAACACATTACACAGAGGAGGTCAAGATAAGAATGAAACAAAACTTTTAGTCAGAAAAATGCATGCCAAAATACAGTGAAGCAATAGCTTTAAAGTACAGGGAAAAAATTAATCCAGAATTCTATATCTAGTAAAAATGTTTTTCAAGAATGAAGATAAAATACAACATTTTACTGAAAAAATTTATCACCAGTAGATCTGCACTACAGAAACTTTAAAGGACGTCCTTCAGAAAGAAGTGAGATGAGAGGAAATCTGAATCTACACAAGGGAATATAGACCATCAGGAATGGCAACTTGGGTAATCAAAAAATGCTTTTTTTGATTGTTCAAATCTTTTAAAAAAAATAATTGTCCATTTAAAACTAAAATAATAAATATATATAATGAGGGTTATAATATTGAACAGGAAGTGTATGGCAAAAATAGCACATAATCAAGGGAGAAAGAACCACAAGTATACAGATGTAAGGATCTTGTACTACACATTAAATCATCTATTGATATCACTTGTGGGTACATGTTAATAGGTTAAAGATGTATACTATAAACCCTAAAGCAACCACTGTAGTAATACCACAAAGAGTTATAGCTAATAAATCAACAAAGGAGATAAAATGTAATCATAAAAAATATCCAATTTCTTAAAAGGAAGGAAAGAGAAAAAAGTGAGAAAAATCAGATGAGACAAATAGAAAACAAATATCAAAATGGCAGTTTAAACTCAAACATATTTTAAAAAACATATTAAGTATAAATGGCCTAAATATTCCAATTAGGAGGCAGAGATTATCAGATTTCATACAAAAGTAAGAACTATACTTGGCCTACAAGAAACTCACTTTAAATATAAAGGCAAAAATAGGTTAAAAGTAAAAGAATGAAGGAATTACCCTAACTGAATTCAAGTCTTATTATAAAGCTATAGTAACTGTAAGTGTACAATTGGTGTAAAGTTAGACAAATAGATCAAGGGAACAGAATAGAGAGCTCAGAAATAGACTACACTTATGTGCTCTATTAATTTATGATAAAAGTGCAAAGGCAATTCAGCAGAGAAAGGATACTATTTGAAAAAATAATGCTGGAACAATTGGATACTTGTAAGCAATAATAATAATAATAAAGGTGACACCTTATATCTCACACCTTAAAAAATATTAATTCAAAATGGATCATAGACCTAAAGATAAAACTCAAATCTATAAAATTTCTAGAAGAAAACATAAGAGAAAATCTACGTGACCTAGTGTTAGGTAAAGACTTTTTAGACACCAAAACATGATCCATGAAAGAACACATTCATAAATTGGACTCCATCAAATTAAATTAAAATTGCTCTTCCAAAACAGTAGAAAATAAGAGAATAAAAGCAAACTAAGAGAAAATATTTGCAATTCACATATGTGATAAATGACTTGTATCCAGAATATATAAAGAACCCTCAAAACTTAATAGTAAGATATCCTAATAACAAAGATTTGAGCAGATACTTTGTCAAAGAATATTTACAGATGACAACCATATGAAAAAAATGATTGACCTCATTAGGATTGCCCCACATTAGGAAAATACAAATTAAAACCACAATAAGATACCACTGCTTATTTATTAGAATGTCTAAAATTACAAAGAACTAACATATCAAGTTTTGGTGAGAACATGGAACAACTGGTACTCTCCTTCACTGCTGGTGAGTATGTAAAATGGTATAACTATTTTGGAAAACAATTTCCTAGCTTCTTAAGATGTTAAGCATATACGTACCATAAGATTCAGCCATTTTACTTCTATTTAAGTCTGCCCAAAATGAAAGCATATGTCCCTACCAAAATTTGTACACAAATGTTCATAGCCGTTTTGTTTGTAATAGCCAAAAATGGGAAGAGATTATTCTTTATTTAATACATTAAGAAAGTATTCTTTGTTACTGCACCAAAAAACTGGAAACAATTTAAATGTTCATCAACAGATAAATGGATCAACACATTGTGGTATTAATATATTCATACAATGAAAAACCACTCCTCAATCGAGGAGAATAATCTGTTAATACATTCAACAACATGAGTTAGTCTCAAAATAATTATGCTGAGTGAAAGAAGCCACACAAAATGAGAACATTATGTAAGATTATTTTTATAGCAAATTCCAGAAAATGCAGCTCTTCTATAGTGACAGAAAGCAGCTCAATGGTTGCCTGGGGATATGGGTAGGGACCAAGGTGGTAGTAAGAAAACACTGCATAGGAGAATGATGAGAATCTTGGTAATGTTGAAGATAGCACTGTCTGTTGATGATTTCATGGCTTTAAAATATGTCAAAACTTATCAAATTTCATAGTTTAAATATATGTAGTTTGTTACCCATCAATCATAACTCAATAATCCTATAGTCATGGGCTGTAAAACAGCATTTTGGTCAATGATGGGCCACACCTATTTTGATGGTCCCATAAGATTATAATACTGTATTTTTACTGTACCTTTTCTATGTTTAGATACACAAATACTTACCATTGTGTTCCAATTGCCTACAGTGTTCAGTACAATCACGTGCTGTACAGGTTTGTGGACTAGGAAAAGCAGGTAATACTATTTAGCTTGGGTGTGCAAAAGGCTGTACCATTTAGGTTTGATGGAATTGCCTGCAACAGCACAATTTTCAGAATGTATCCTCATCGTTAAGTGATGCATGATTATATTTTAAAACTACATAAATTGGAACGTGTGACCCCCCTCCTTAAAATTCCAAATAATTTCCTAGTGTGTTTAGAGCAAAACCAAGCTCTCTATCATGACCCATGAAGAAAGCCTTGCACGGCATTTGTTTCTTAATATATCTTGTTCCATTCATTTCTTGATCAGCACGTGCTGGTCACACTCTCCCCGCTAAGTTTTCTGAACACACTAAACTCTCGCCCACTTAGGGTGCTTTGTGAGCTATTCCCTCTACCCAGGACACTCTACCCTGGTACTTCATCTGGTTAGCTCCTTTTCATTTTTCAGCTTCACTATCACATCATCACAGAAGCCTCCTGTGACAACGCTATTTAAATAGTCTTCCTTCCAAAAGTTACTTTATTATTGCACCTGCTTATGTTAGTCATAGCATTTACCAGAGGTTATAATTATACATTACTTAGATGTTTGCATGTTTATGACCTGCTTCTTCCACTAGGCTGTGGGCAGATCACGTCTGATCACACTGGTTGTGTCAGTGACACAGCCACTTCCCACCACACCATGCTCCCAATACACCTGACCATGGCCTCACTACTCCCCCTCTGGGAACAGCCATTCATATCAACCACCTCCAGGAGAGGGCACGTGTAATCTTGAACAAAAAAATCAACTGATTTTCTAAATGTTTTATTTTGAAAATCAGAACAAAGAAGACTAGCTTTGAAAGCCGAAAGTTGAGCTTTTTGAAAGAAAAATATTTTCCTCTTTAAGTTGGTGCAGGATTTATATGCAACAAAATGTACAAATTTTAAGTTGTGAAAAATGTATACATCTTGGTAACCCCCACCACATCGATATGGAGAACATTTTCTTTCACCCTGGTAAATTTCCTTGTGACCTTCACAGTCAAGATGCCCTTTACCTCCTACAAATAGAAGTAACCACTATCCTGATTTCCTTCTATCATAGTAACCTGGTTTATCTGTTCCAGAACTTTATGAACTTTGAGCTATACTTTTATGTCTGGCTAATTTGATTCAATGTGAAATATTTGAGCTTTGCCCATATTGTCACACGTATGATTAATTTGTTCTTTTTTATTACTAAGCAGTATTCCAGTGTGTGGGTATAAGTTTGTTTATCTATTCTTCTGCTAATGGATACTTGAAATTTTCAGGTTTTAGCCATGGTGGATAAAGCTGCTAAGAACATTCTTGTACAAGGATTTTTGTGGGTGTATATTCTAATTTCTCTTAGGGTAGTTTTATAGGATAGATGTAGGTTTAATTTTGCAAGAAAGTGCCAAATGGTTTTCCAAAGTAGTTGCACCATTTTATATTCTCACCAGCAGCATATGAGAATTCCAGATGCTCTTCATCCTTGCCTTCCTTGGTATTATCAGTCTTTTAAATGTTAGCCATTCTAATGGATGTGAAGTGGTATCTCGTGGTGATTTTAATTTACATTTCCCTGAGGACTAGTGATGTTCAGTATGTTTTCATGTCCTTATTAGCAATTCATATAACTTCTTTTATGAAGTGTCTGCTCAAGTGTTTTGACCATTTAAAAAATTGGATTGTTTGTCTTTACATTATTGAGTTGTAAGAGTTTTAAATAAATTCTGGAGACAAGTCCTAGGGCAGATATGTGTACTGTGAATAACTTCTCCCCCTCTGTGGTTTGTGTTTTCATTTTCTTAACAGTCTCTTTTGAGAAGAAGACGTTTTTAGTTTTCACAGAGTCCAATTTATCAATTTACACAAAGGGTTTTGAGAATCAAAAAAGTACTATTATTCTCAGGATGGAAGGAGAAAGCAGGCAAGATTCATCATGGAGAGAGGAATGCCAAGAGATTGTGGGCTGACTCAAAGTGGTCTGGATTTGGGACAAGGATGACTCAGAGTGGTCATGCCTGGAGTCCAAAGGCCATTGTGAAAACTTGGACCTGAGGCACAAAGCCCAGAACCTGAGGATAAGGGCAAAGAAAGATTAGATTCAACCCAGTGAAGGTCAGTGTAGGCAACAGACTAGTGGGAGTGGGACCCCGGTTTTCCCTAGGAACCCCAGAACTTAAATTACCCCCATGGAAAGGTGAAAAGGGAAGGAGGGAGATCTGAATTGATTTTTCACCTAACAGAGACCACATTTTAATCCAGAAAGATCCGAGTTTTACCTTCAATTGGTGAAATCCTTTTCTGCCACCAAAAGAAAAGGAAGGCTTGAGAAATAAGTCATAAAGAAATAAAGTTTCACATCTGCACCCCTGAGTTTTGTGACAGTGAAATTATACCAGGTGTAGTCATAAGCTTTATAAAGTGAGGACCGTTTCTATGTTGTTCACCGACTGATGTGCAGGGTACAGTGCCAGGGACCCGGTAGAGGGTCAATCAGTATTTTGAGTGAATGAGAAAATAATCCAGCTATGGTGGAGTGAGGTTGTGTGACCTTAAATCCTCCTCCAACTTTCTGGCTCTCTATGCTTCTTCCTTCCTCACATAGTGAAGTTGAGGACAAATTAGCTGTGTTCTTGGATCATAGTAGTAATGGAAACAGACATTTTTTATTTTCCCTTTGCATACCAGTTGGTAAGCCATTATTTCCTTAAATCTGCCTTTACCAATGAGGAGTTATTTTCACTAATAAATTGATCTCTGGATGCCATGTCATGTAAAAATTATTACTTTTTCTGCATGATTCAATATTTCAGCCTTTTACATTTTATTTTGGCCACTGCCGTGTTCTCAAGGAGCTCAAAGATTTAAAAAAAAAATGCACTTAAAGCAAAGAAAAACACTCATTTGGTTACTTATTTATTTGTGTGTTGCTTTTTTTTTTTCTCATATGTTGTACCTGACATTCCCGTGTCTCAATTCTCAAGAAAAACAAAGAGCCATTTCTTAAAAGCTTAAGGAAAATGGCAGGTAGGAAGAAAAGGTGTCTTAATTTGTAAGGGCTTACTTATCGAGGATGCTGAGGGCCTGCCGAAGGTACCTCAGGGAAGAGCACTTAGGAGAACTGGCTTTGGAATCACGTCATTTCACATCCAGGCTCCACCGCTTCCCAGCTGTGGGAACTTGGGCACCTTTACTTAAGGTCTCCAAGCTTCAGTTAAGTCACCCCAGGGCAGTTGAGACTATCAAATGAGATAATACGAGCTCACCCGGCATGCATTAAGCCCACAATTCACGTTAGCTCTTTTATCATCCTTATCTTTAATTTGCTGACATTCCAAAACTGTAACAAAGCACTGACTTATGCTTCTTTTCTTGAAGATAGTATGCACGATAGCTGAGCGTGGCCATGGTGAGTTTGTTAAAGCATTTCCTTGTGCCAGGTGTTAGGTGTTCGGCAATCAAAGTCCCAGACCCAGGCACCTCTTTAAACACATATGAAAGAGATCAGAAGTGAAACCATTTCCAGGGAGCACCATTTTTTTTTTTGATGGCAAACTAATTGACACCTTAGGGTTTGGAAAAGATGTTGAGGCTTTCCCTGGGGGTTGAAAAAAAATGCCCAGGAACAGAAAACTCCAGCTAAACTTGTGCTTCTTTCTATAACTGCTATTTGGGATTCATTAACAAAGAGCTCTGTGGTGGCACCAGGGGTGGTAAAGAACAGATGGGCATTTGCCCCATCGTCTAGTGAGGGCCCGCGGGCTTGCAAAATCATTTTGAAAGGAGACCCAAATCTAGGCCGGAACTTCTTGGCCGTCTGATGAGCCACCCGGTAAATCTTCAAGCAAACAGTTTTGAGAGCAGGAATTTAAGGAAGTTGATTTTGAACCCATTCAGAATACATTCTTCATCTGATCCTCCTAAAACCTAAGTTATTTAAATATAATTCAATCAAAGTGAGGCAGCTGTCCCAGAAATCAGAAAAAGCCTACTTGTTTCATGTCGGCTTAGTTGTTCTTCTGCTAAAGAAATCAACTGCAGGGTGTGGACGCAGCATCCCAGGCCCACGTGGGAACTTTGCATAGAGCAGCTGCAGGGGCAGAGGCTCCCAGATGGCATTTTAGAGCAGAGATGGAGACTTGGAACTAACTAATAAAACAAAGGATTGGAAACAGGAGAGGGGACAGTGCTGACTTTTTTCCAGAGTATAACACAGAGGGGTGTGACCCCACTAATATTGTGCCATTAAAGTGAAGCTTCACAAATAGCCCTGGAAGCTGCAATGACTTGGACAAGGAAGGTGACCTTTAAGAATAATGACACTAATATCCCAATTAGATTCTCTTTTCGTACACAGTTACTATGAAACCCCTATCTGATCTGAGCCACCTGCCTAGAGAAACTTCCCTGCAAGGGTTGGACAACAGCCTAAGGGACAACCACTCTTAGGTAAGCTGGAAAATTGAAAGTGATGGGGAGAATGTCCAAGGCTAAGAAAGGGGAAGGGGCAAGTGAGTTAATACACAGTGAAGGGTATTGCGGTTGTTATTGGAAACAGGAAAGGGCAGCTTCAGAGAAAGGATTGTGAGCAATAACATGGCTAGAAATGAGCTTTCTCAGTCCTACCGACAAGCCCGGAATATGTGCCCCATATTCCAGGGCTTTGCATTTAACCCCAAATCCACTGTATAGATGTGGATTGCTGGAGATTCTTATCTTTCCCAGATGTTATTCCACCTGACCTGAAAAGAATTGGAACTGGCAGGTCAAGAATGTCAGGAGGAGAGCAACTTGTGGAGGGCCTGGAGGTAGGCAGAGGGCTTGGCTGGAAGATGGCCAGTGTGCCTGTCTCTTCAACAGCAGTGGGGAAGGCACAAGACATGCAGTTGGAGAGACAGGTAGGAGCTTGATTATGCAAGGCCTGAGCAGGCCATGTCAAGAAGTTCAGATGTTATTCAAAGTGCAATGGGAGGCTACTAAAATATTTTAAGCAAAGGGGTGAAATGACTTAGTTGACCTTTTTAACAGATCATGTTGTCTGTGGCAGAAAATATGAGCAGGAGGGAACAAGAACAAAACCAGAGACACTATGGATGAGGTGCTTGTAGTAACCCTAGTGAGAGATGCTGATAACTTTGCTGAACACACAGAGGTGAGCGAGTGGACACATCCACACACAAACACGCCCCTGCTTCCGCACCAGGCGCATAGGCGGAGTCAAGTTTTCACATGTCGCACCGTTCTCACTGTATTCCCCTGCATTCTTCTCTGATGAGCTTCTGCTGGAGAAACATGAGTGCCCAGGATGCTGTGGGCTTTGCCCAGCCCCAGCCCCTATTCCAGATGCCTGCAGTTTAGTGTGCCCACAGGCGTTTGCTTCCTAGTCCCTGGCTTCTCCCAGCCACGAAGGATGCACACAGACCTCGCTAAGTATGGCTATGGTCAAAGTGCTCACGTGCAGGACTTTTGAGAGCCTGGTGGGCTGAGTTTGAATCACAGCTCTGCCATTACTCACCATGTGACCTTGAACAAGTTCCTTGGTGTCCCCATGTCTCCGTTTCCTCAAAATATAGATAGTGCTAGCACCTGTTCATTATTACAGCAGTTCCCTCTTACCTGTGGTTTTGCTTTTCATGGTTTCAGTTACCTGCAGTCAGAAAATATTATATGAAAAATTCCAAAAATGAACAATTCATAAGTTTTAAATTGCACACCTCCATTCTGAGGAGGGTGATGAAATCTCACGCCCTCCAGCTCTGCTTGCCCAGGACGTGAGTCTTCCCTTTGTCCAGTGTCTCTGTGCTGTCTGCACCACCTGCCCGTCCGTCACTTAGCAGCCGTCTGGGTTATCAGATCATCTTGGTATCTCCGTGCTCGTCTTCAAGTCACCCTTATTTTACTTATAACGGCCCCAAGTCGCAAGAGTAGTTATGCTGCATAATTGGTTCTATTTTATTATTGGTTATTGTTCATTTCTTAGTGTGCTTAATTTATAAATTAAACTTTAATATAGGTAGGTATGTACAGAAAAAAACCTAGAAAATATAGGTTTCAGATCTGTGGTTTTGGGCATCTACTGGGGGTCTTGGAACGTATCTCCCGTGGATAAGTGGGGACCGCTGTAGTTAATGTATATAAAATGCCTAGGACAGTGCCTGGCGTCAAATACATGTTCTATTGGAGTTGCTGTAATAATAATGATAATATATTATTATTAGTTGGGGGGAGCCAGTTGTTTCCCCACGAGTATGCCCAGCAATCGCAGCTCTTCCAGCAGAATCCTTTCTGATAAGCAGCGGCCAGGGAGGCTGCCCCCACAACCCACCCTCCACCCACTCTTTGACAACCAAGTTGCTAAAACATGCGGCAATGTTTTTGATAAACTCCAAATTACCTGCATAGCCCAGTGATTCCCAAGGAAATAAAAAGTCCTCATTGTGAACATGGCTGAGAATTCTAAACCTTTCCTAAAGTCATAAAAAATGTGTCATCTGCCACTTCTTTTGTGGGTATATTTTTATACTTCTCATAAGTGAGGTTACTACTAACAATGAGCTGTTGGTTCAGTGATGCGGCTTCAGGTTACGCTGATACATTACACAGGCCTTACTTGGTGTGACCAATGCTTCTGCGCATAAAACACCCTGCTGCATGTTTACCGGATGTGACAGTCATTCATTATCTTTCTTTATCCCTCTGGCATCACCTTCTATCCAACCCTGTGCTTCCTAGCTCGCCTCCAAGGGTTTTTAAAAGGCAATCCCATTAAGATTTTCACAGTAGGTTTAAATGACCAGTAGAATTAACCTTGGCCCTCTTTCTTATTTGCATTTTAAAAGGATGGTTTTTAATCTGAATAGACCTCCAGTTTGTTTGAATTGAGAGTGAGGAAATGCACTTTTCAAATGGTCTCTGGAATAGGACTGGGCTAGACCTCAGGTGCCCTCCTGCATTCTGTGCATTCTAACCAGTACCTCTCCCCTCCCTGCAGCCCCCAGTACCCACGGGTGCCCAAGTGGACCCACACTGGACACTTCCTGTGGCCCACCTCACTGCCTCTCAGCCCACCTCCTTCCTTAGCCAGTACTGTAGCAACCTGCTTCCCACAGGTGCGACCAGCCAGCACCTCACCTCAGTTGCACCCACACCTCTCACTTTCAGCCCAGGGCTTCTCTGATAACCTACAGACTCCTACCTGGCATTCATATGGCTTAGCCTGGAACTGAAGATGCGTTAATTCCCCACGGGTGACAAGCTTGTGGGTAAATACTCTTCTCTTTCTGTCTTTCCCAGGGACAGTATCAGCTTTCCCTCCTCTGCTGTTTCTCTCTTCCCAGTTACCCTCTGCTGTTTTCCCTGGGATCACTTATCAAAATAGACTGCCTGATTTCTAGGGGGAACCCAGGTTAAAAGGATGCCAAAGACCAACACGCCTCCACCTGGCCATTTACCTTTGTGCTGTTTAAGAGAGGATTACATGTTTCCAGACTACAATTTATAAAACAGAAATTTGGCAAAGTATTTGTGAACAATCAAGATAAACTTAATTGTTTGAAATTTAATGCAACTAATATTTATTGTAGTTTACCTAAAACCAGGTGCAGATCTAGGCTTTGGAAAAACAGTGGCAACTGATCCCTCCCTGATACTATAGCCTAACATGTGTGGCTCCATCCCTCTGCCAATAGCTGCTCTGAGAGAGAACATGGGTCCACCCTGGAAATGAAAAGTGAACAGATCACAGGCTGGGAGCTGCACCAGCGTGCGGGTCAGACTGTCTGAATTCAACTCCTGCTCCATCACTTCCTAGCTGGATAAGTTACCAAATCTCACCAAGCCTCAGTTTCCTCCTTTGTGAAATGCGGAAACCTTCTTACAGTTATTATAAAGACTAAACGAAAAAATGCATGCAATTGTCTTATTATGCTACCTGACATGTGGTAGGGGTGCGGCCAATTCCAGCTCTGCAGGGAGTTAGTTGTTCATTTCTACATGATGGGGTGTGTGGCTGTGAGGCTGTTGGCTGGAAATGAGGGGAGACCAAGAGGAAGGAGCATGAAGGGAGCGCCATGCCTCTGCCCAAGCGAGGTCCACTTTTAATATTAGGAACGAAAAAGAGAGAATTCATCTGAGAAGAATGTAACAGCAACTAATTATTTTAACAGATGTTAAACTTTGGGCCACTTTTTTAATTCAAGCAATTTATACCATGTTCTGTGTTTCTAAAGTACTGCATTATGTTTATACATTTAGATGACTTCTGTAGGATGACAAATGTGTTCTTAAATGCTGGATATAATTTTAGCTTAAAAAATTGACATTCCTATACATTTTGTACCGCACTTTGACTAGTTTTGTTTTAACCAACACCTCTCTCTCTCTCATTATCCTAGTCAGTCAAAAGTTCCTTATGCCTGCCATTTACAATGCAGGGTTGATTCTGGGGAGTCTCTGGGAAATTAACTAACAGCCTTTGTTAGAGATGGTTAAGGGGAAAGAAGAGGCTCCTACATTGAAGGATGAAGAAGCATGGATGAGTGGTGGGAGAAAGGGGATTGTGAATAGATGCAGGCAGTAGAGCTGACAAAGGCAGTATAATCTCTCTTTGAGGAAGGAGCTCTGTACCTGTGGGCCAGAGGAGATGCCTTGCCCATCTCCTCCTCCCACCATCCTGCATACCTGCACCTGCCGCCAGGTGCTTGGACTTTTCCCTCTCATGCCAAGCCTGTAGGTCCTCTCTGAAAGCAGGTTTCATATTGTGTATGCAAAACTGGCAGACAGACGGCTGCCCTTTGCTCCTGCCCTCTTCAATGTTGGACTCCTATCAATCCTATTGTTCCTCCCAGGTGACTGAGAAGATACTTTGGCTGTGGAGGGCATTCCCAACACACTGCCAGATGAACAGAAGAAGGGTGAGAGGAATGGATGGGTAGGTGGGCTGGCATGAAGGGCAGTGTACTTCTGGGTTAGGAGGAACTGGGAATCTCATGGAGATCTCTTCTTTCCCAAAGTCTCTGATTATTGGCTTTTTAAAGAATCTAGTACCTCCTGAAATGAACCTGAGAGCTGGGGCAGCCAGATGGTTTTCCTTCAGATGAATGGTTTGTTGTATCCTTTGTAGGTGTAAAAAGATTTATTAACTCGTAATTTTATCAAGTAGTAATGTGTGAATAAATGTTTTAATAAGGTCACTAATTCCTCTATAGCATGTTGTGTTTAATAGCCTTTAAAGGTGAAATAAAATTATCAGCTCTTAGTTACTGTCCTTCACTCTTCTATAGACTCCACTGAGGGGTTTTTCAGAAGTCCATGTGCCTCTTGCCCCACTCCTGTGCCCTTCACGACCCCCCACTTCCACAGCACTCTTCTGTGTTCTAGACAGTGTACAGTGCAGTGGTTCAGAGCTAGCATTCTAGGGTAAAAAAGATTAAAATTAGAATCCTAGTTTAGCTACTCCTGTGAACTTGAAAGAGTTCCTTAACTTGGCTAAGCCTCAGGATGCTCATCTGTAAAATGGGATTATGGTCCTACCTCATTGTTTCCCCTGAAGACTGGATGAGATCATAAATGCACATACACTGCTTAACACGGTGCTAAATAAATGTTAGCTATTGTATTAGTTATATATTGCTGTGGGACACATTGCCCCAAATCTTAGTGGCTTAAAAAAAAATTTATTATCTAAGCGTTGTGTGATAGAAATCTTGGCACAACCAAGTTATATGTCTGTGCCTCAAGGTCTCTGACAAGGCTATAATCAAGGTGTTGGCTGGGCTGCAGTCTTATCTGAAGGCTCGACTGAGGTGGGATCTGCTTCCAGGCTCACATGTGTGGTTGTTGGTAAGATTCAGTTCCCTGTGGGCTGCTGGACTGAGGGCCTCAGTTTCCCCCAGGCTGCTGGCTAGAGGTCTCCTCTGTTCCTTGGCATGCAAGCTACTCCATGGTGCAGCTCAGGCAGCTCAAACATGGCAGCTGGCTTCATTAGAGTGAGCAAGCAAGAGGGCAAGAGAGGACCAGCAAGACAGAGGATGCAGTCTTGTAACTGATTGCAGAAGAGGCATTCCATCATTTTTGCTATAGCCTGTTCGTTAGAAGGAAGTCACTGGGTCTAGACCACATTTGGGGGAAAGGGTCATGATGAAAGTGTGAGCACAAGGAAGTGCTGTTCATTTGGAGCCGTTGTAGAAGCTGCCTGCCCTGGCTATAGTTATTAATGGGATGAAAGTGACCTACCATTTGACAGTATCACATTTGGTCTTGAAACAAAGGAAGAACCTTCTTGGATTCCTATTTGCTTATCGTAACCATATAATGTTTGCATGCCTTGCATAGCACATGAGACTTTGCAGCCCTGCCCCTTTTGCTCTTCTAGTTTTTTCCTGCCACTCTCCTCCAGTCCATTTAGTTTTCTATCCCCACACTTCTTATGTTGTCCAAACATGCCAGGTATGAAGAGCTCCCAAGTGGTTCCCCTGGGATTCACAATGACGCTCCAGAAGATTGATGTCATTGGAAGAAGTGATGGTGTTTGTTTTGATTCCTAGTTTTTTAAAAAAATCAACACAGAAAATTATTTATGTATTTTTCTCTTTCAAAACAGAACAAGAGAGCCTTTGAATGTGTAGAAGGTGAATATGTGAGGTTTGAGAGTCAAAAGGTTGGGAGATATTGCCATGCATATTCATGCCTTTGCTGTATGCCTCTCTTTTCTGTTTGGTGGACTCATACTCATCTTTTAAAGTCATGCTTAGATCCCACCTTTTTTTGGTGAACATGTCCCTGCGGGACCTACTGTTCCACCTCCAGCCTCCATATCTTCTGTTTTCCCATGGCATTTTGGATATACACCTTTTAGAGTACTCATCTTTTGTTATGTTATAGTTATTTTTGTTATGTGATGATATGTTTGTGTGCATAGACAGTGTTCCACCGGATTCTGGGATTCCACACAGCCATGGGGATGGGATAGGGGTGAGCCTGCTTTCTTACATGAATGGTCTGTTTGGATTTTATTTCCTGCCTTGCCCACTGTCCTCTTCCGTGGAGACTTTCTTTGCTTGTAGACTTTGTTGCCCAAGACATCCCTGCCTGTCCCAAGGATGGGCCCTTCTCCTAGGTACAAGGGCACTCAGTGCAGGAGTGCTGGACCTGTTCTATGAGGCGGTGTGTCCAAGTTCATCAGCAAGCAGGTGCTGGATCTGGGATTCAAACCCTGACAGTTTCATTGCATAGCCCTTGCATTTACTCTTAACACATATAGCGATAACATTGGAAGGGGAATAACTCTTTAAGTGCCTTTTGTAGTCATCCTTTTGGGTTCTGATAGACAGATGCTTCAATGGCATGAGGAAAACAAGGGAATTTTCTGTGCTTTGAAATATTTTGAAAACCAATACTGAGTCAAAAATGCTTCCCTAAGGGACATTTACTAGCAATTTTTACTGTCCCTGTCAATTACTCACAAAAACTCCCTCTCTATCTCCCTGCATCTTTCTTGTGACAAGATATTTGGTTGTGACAGATCACTATTTTTTGCCTTCATAAATGCCCTAGTGCATTGAGTTTACCATAGTTTATCACATATTTATTTCTCAGGTGCAGATTTTGACCTTCTATGTATTAAAGTCATTCTCTAATTCTATGTATTAGACAAAACAGAATGAAGATGGACCAGCACCCTGCTTCTTTTGGGAATAA
Source organism: Lepilemur ruficaudatus (assembly GCA_963574885.1). Lineage (NCBI taxonomy): Eukaryota > Metazoa > Chordata > Mammalia > Primates > Lepilemuridae > Lepilemur > Lepilemur ruficaudatus. Next base: position 28,702 of record CAUYRT010020743.1, read on the forward strand.
TATGCCTCCCATGCCAAATGATCCCAGTGGGACTACCTGTCAAAGTGTCTTAATCCAACCCCACCCATGGGCACCAACCCATGGTCCAGTCTAGGACTGTCCTGATAGCAACAGTTGTATGTTTAGAGGTGGGTACAAGACCCATGCTAGGCCAATCAGAGTTGCCCTGGGATGTTGTAGAAAACTTGGGAGACAGAAAGTCTCTGGTTAAATTGGGAATAAGTAAATCTGCCATTGGGAAACTCTTCCTCTTTGGCAGGTGGAGAGAGTTGAACTGTAGAAGAAGCCAACAGGGAAGTGGGCCTGAGGGCTGGAGAAAGAGCTGGAGACCTCACCTAGTGTTTGAGCCCTTGAATCCACTGGTGCCTGCTGCAATTCCCAGCCATATAATCTAATAGGTAACTTTATCCCTAAAACTAGTAGAACTGAGTTTCAATTATTTGATAGCCCTGAGTCATGATAAATATAGAGGCCAGGGATGGCATGTGTGCCATGCATGTGCCATTCTTGGTTACCCCAAGTGTTTAGAAGTGTTTTTCCTCTGTGGCCTTAAGCAATGCAATTTATTTTAATGATTATGTAAATAATGGTAACCACCATTTATTAAGTCCCTTTACTCTAACTATCAGTCTTATGTATGTCATCTAATCTAACTCAGATGCAGACCTTAAGGATTGCCAAATAGAATACAGTCTTCCCAGTTACACTAGAATTTCAGATAAACAATGAATAATTTTTAGTATGATAATTTTTGGTGTATTTTTTAGTGTATGTCCCAAATATTACATGGAACATATTTATACTAAGCAATTATTTATTGTTTATCTGAAATTCAAATGTAAGTGAGCCTCCTGCATTTTTACTTACTAAATAAACAGCAGTAGTGGCTGCTTGTGACACTGCACTAATGATTCTGAAGCCACCGTTAGCCTCAGTGGGAGAGTATGGTTATTAATTCATGATGTTTGCTGTGAGTTGGAAAGTAGAGGGAGACAGAGTGAGTGTCGTGCATGTGCCATTCTTGGTTCCCTCAAGTGTTTAGAAATGTTTTTCCTCTGTAGCCTTAGGCAATGCAATTTATTTTAATAGCGATATAAATAATGGTAGCCACCATTTATTAAGTCCCTTTACTCTAACTATCAGTCATATATATGTCATCTAATTTAATCCTCATGAATTATGGGCTGTATTTCACAACTGAGACTCAGAGGAGTTAAAGTTTCACAGACAGTAACTGTCAGAGCTGGGATTCAAACCTGTGTCTGTCTGACACCAAAGGTCATGCTTGCTCTAGTTCTTCGTTCTGCAGAAGGCAAATGTTGTCCTGACAGCTATCTGCTGAAGTTATCTTAAAATGCTATTCTACAAATTGCCATATAAACACTTATAAAACCCAGTTCTTTGCCCAAGATGGCAAACTTTCCTTTTACAACAAAGAACAGCAATTCAGCAACAAATTGGAGAATTGCATGAGGCAATGTTTTGGCAAACAGATTTCAACAGTTGACACCAGAGGAGTGCCAATTGTGAAAACCGGTTTTAGGCTATAAATGACTATAAAAAACCAGCCTTATGACAAGGTGGGGGGATCTGTTTAATGTGTAGCAGGAGAGCTTAGATGAGCCCTGCATAGAATTTAGAATTGCCTGTGGGGCTGGGAGGTTTTTGGTTCTCAATTATCTGTATGAGCTGATATGTATTAGAATGTTAGTGTTTTGGTAGAAGAGGGAGTGCTATGGTTTGAATATGTCCCCCAAAGTTTACATGTTGGAAACTTGCTCCCCAATGTGTTGACAGGTGGGCCTCATGGGAGGTGTTTGGGTCCTGGGGGCCCCACCCTCATGAGTGGATTGATGCTGTTATCATGGGAGTGAATTTGCCCCCTCTTGCTCACACACTCTCTCTCCCCTTCTCTTGTCCTTTCACTTTCCACCATGGAATGATGCATCAGGTATGCCCTCACAGGATGCTGGCCCCACCATCTTGGACTTCACAGCCTCCAGAATCATGAGCCAATAAACTTTTGTTTATTATAAATTAGTCTCAGGTGCTCTGATATAACAGCACAAAACAAACTAAGACATGGAGGAAGAAGATGGCATGTGTGTATAAGTGTGTGTGGAGTTTTTGGGTTTTTTTAACTTTTATGTATTTGATGTTTCATGTTTTTGACTAGGCTACAAGGTAGAGAGATGGCAGACATACAGACAATGAAGAGGATGGAATAGGATGGCATCTATCCCCAACCCTACTCCTTGGAAACAAAGGGTAAGAGAGAAGCTGAAGAAAAATTGTGTGATTTGAGCATAAGCAATGCTCTGTCAGGCCCAATGTGAAAAGGAGGCATGGAGCCATGGAAGGCCATGTTTTCTGCTTTGATGTGCTACCTAGTACCTCCCTGTGGCCTTGAAGCCTGGAGGCTTGGGGATTATTTAAAAGCAGCACCTTGGCCTGAACATTTTTATTCTTGGGAAAAGTCTGATCAGCACTTGCAAGGGTGTGACTTCCTCAAGCTACTTCACATGCAGAGAACATTGGGCTGAGCATCAAGTGGTAGGTGATAGAGGTTGACAGAGATGTTCATGAGCTCATTCCCCACGGCAATTCTGAGACATGAGTGGAACACTTCTCAGGAGGGCTGGAGGCCCATGTAAACAGGGGGTTCTATACTATTAGGGTTAAGGTGGCATCTTTTGTATCTACACACCAGTAAGGCCTGGGGAACCCAGTTTACAGACATGGAAACTAACTACAGAGAAAGGACAGAACAAATAGCCAGATTTGTGCAAAAACAGAGGCTTAAATAATCTCAACAGAGACACACAGTCTAAATGCTAGATGAATGAAATTCCCATCCAATAAATGAAAAGAGAAATCTAAGGAGAGAAATGTAATCTTTTTTCTTACCCTGGTCTCAGAGGAAGAGCTGTGCTCATCTTCTTCATGTCTGTTTTTGAGACCCATGGTCTGACTCTGGTGGGTGCCTCTCATCCCAGGGATAGCCAGAGCTTTTTTTTGTCAGGTGTTAGGAATCTCTGCCCCATGTTCCTTCCTTTTGCCCCTTGCTGTAAGATCACTGTCACCTTCAAGGTGTTCTATTTTAAGACCAGTGAGTGAATTCTGAGATCAGAAGGCACCATTAACATTTCTCCAACATTGCAGGTTGTCCCTGGGGGACTTTTATTGTATTTTTGTGAACTTTGTGAATGGGATGAATATTTTATTGTGCTTGTTACACAAAGGTCCTTAACATATAGTATCAAGCTCTAATTTCCACAGATGCTCCACATCCCCAGATATGGCTGGGCCTTGGCACCCGCTATGCCCATGTCCTTTTGGACTTATCAGCGAGGCACAAAAGACATTTCCATGAAGGAAAAAAGGAGAAACTTAAATCAGTCAATAGCTCACCACACTCAGAGCAGAACTGGGTTTTTGTAAGCTTAAAGGGAGTATTGGCATTTATAGCCAGGCAAGTGCTGTATTGGCATTTACAGCTAGAGCAGGGAAAAATTAAGGAGTGAGACATTTCTCATGGTTTAAGGCTAAGTCAGGAGCAAAAAACCAGCTTCTTTGGGGTAGCTCCTGAAAATATTGTTCCTTGCTGGAAATGGCCCACTGACTTGTTGCAGCTGGCAAAATCCATTCCAACCTTGCAGTATGACATGTCAGATCCTTTGGGCCCACCCATCAGCTTTGTTCCCTTCAACTTCCTTCCGTGCCCTTCCAAGTAAGTAAGCCAATCTGTTCATGTTCCCCAAGCCTTCCTGTTTCTGGAGCTTTTCTGGACACTTTCTTCAACTAGGATGGCCAGTTCTCCCTGCCATCTTCTCTACTGGACCTGTGGTATGTCCACAGGAGGAAACCTACCGCTCCCTCCTCAGAATGTCCATATCTATCTTTCAATCTCTTTAGCGGCCTGAACATTGTGTTATGATTATTTCTGTGCCAACCTTGTCTCCCCAACTAGACTATAGTATCTACAGTCTATCTTAAGGGTAAAATCCATATCCAAAACTTCTTTGTGGCACTCTCCATCCCATAATGTCAGATGGCATCATGCTGGACATATCATAAGCTATAATAAATGTTTAGAGAATGAAATAAACAAATGATCCCTGTAGATTTGGGGGTAGCGGTGGTCAAGTCCCCTTTGTCTCTGGAAAGGTCAGGTCTGGGCCACCTGCTGATACCACCACATGATCCCTCTGTGCTCAGAACATTCGTGGTGGGGGAGTGAGGGTGTGTGTGCCCCAGTCCATGGGCTGCGGTCAGAGGAGGGGTTGAGCAGGGGCAGCACACTGGGCTGTTTTGCGGAGTTCTCTCCCAGAGCAATTGGGAGGTAGAAGTGACAGACCATCTGCAGCTGTGTCCCTGGATTTGCAGCTCCAGCCCATTTCTCCTGGCTCTGGCCTCCTTTGCTTTCCAGATCTGCTGACCTCACCACCTCCAGGATCAGCGCCTCTCACTTCCAGACCAACCACTACTTGGGGCAGCAGCGGGCTAAGGCAGAGCTGGCTGGGTGGGTGGATGGGGCCTCCTGCCCAGATTCCAGGTCCTCTTTGTTGCAAGTCTCACTCAAGTTTTGGCTGAAATAGTCCCTGGAATCTCAGTTCTGTCCTTGCAGTGATATGTTACAAAAGGGAATGTCTATGCCCCCTGCTATCCCAAGTACCTTTTGTCCTGGCCTGTTGGGAACTCCAGCCCTCCTAAATGATCCACGATTCTCTATTCTCTGTTCTATACCCCCAGTTTGGGCCGTCATCATCCCCTATCCAGACTGCTGAACATGCCTTCCTGCTTGCTCTCCCTGCCTCTGGGCTTGGTCCTCTGGGTTCATCCTTCACACAGTGAAACCACACAAGTCCCTACTCCCCCTCGCCTGCTGCAGAAGGAGCAGCCTCCTTACCATGGTGCACAGGCCTTGCGTGAACTCACCTTCCCCCCCCCAAGCCCCCAGCCCACCACACTGTTCCTCACTCCATGCTTCTCAATGCCATCACCTTTGCCTCTGGGTACCCTCCCACCCTTTGCACTTCTTATTCAGCCAGCTCTCATGTTTTTCCTGGAAACATTTCCTAATCACAATCTCCCAGGACAGTTAGGCTCAATGCCTCTCTTTTGTGCTCTTTGGTATATTATGATACTTGGCTCTGGCAGGTCAACCCTTAAACTGTATCTGGATTAGGGTTCTCCTGATATCTTGCCTCTGGTGTGACCACTCAAATCTATACACTTCCCCCTCAACATCCCTCATTAACACATTATGCATCGTGGTCATGTAGTTCCCTCAACACAAGTGTAAAGAAAGTAAAATTTGCGAATCTGATTTTTTTTTCTTTTCTAGACCCCAATCACAAAAGGGCCTTATAAAATATTCTGAGATAAAAGAGTGTGCAGGATGTCAGTGGGTGGCAAATACCACAGATAGAGCCATTCAGGATGTTAGAGATCAGCAGCCAGCAAGATGAAAGGCGCTATTCAGGAGAACTCGAGGAGAAGGAACCAGTGAAGTGGGTGGGCTTGAGATATTCTCTGCAGAACTAAGTCCCTTGAGTCCAAGCCAATCACTCCAATTTGATAGTTTTAGCCAAGTCCTCCATAGTGTATGGTTTGGTTAGAAAGGAAACTGAATGAGAGAGGTGACCTTCCTAGTACAAACACCTTATTGCTATTGCAACACAGATGCAAAGGAAGGTTATCTACAGCGGATCTCAGAGACATCATTGCTGTATGTGAAGAATAGCAGTCAGGCTCGTACTGAATTCAGAACTAAGTGCATAGCTCAACCCTTGACTTCTTTACAACCGAACTAGCTGAACTCCTCATCCCTCCAGGTCTTTGTAATACTGGCATAAGTTAGAGATGCATATAAAGTGCTCCTCTCATATTTCTCACTACAGAAAACAACACCATCTCTTTGGCCCAACTCAAGATTTCCTCCTTTTCAAGAAGGTTGGGAAGCCCATCAACGGCGTTCTTTAAGACGCCTTTCTCCTGCTGGTACTTCCCATTCCAATTGACCTATTCACCATCAGTTTGGTACCAGAAATTAAATTAAATTAGTACTTAATGGGTTCTAAACTGCTCTGGTGTGGATGAGACCATGGCGCGTCTTCCTGATTTAAACAGTAAATCGGACGCCGTTTGCCAGCACGGTGATTTGCGCTTTGGCAGCCTTTGCAGATCCATAAGTAAACCAGTAGATTTCCCTGACACAGTAATCGTCCTCACTGTCTAGAGTCATCATGCATTTTTCTTATATGTTGAATTAACGTAGAGAAGCAGGATGGTTGATGGTTTCATTTGTTGTATCATTAATGAAACATAAAACAGATGTGTGAAACACTGTCCTAGTAATAGAAACTGCGTTGCAAATTATTTATCTGCAGAAATCATGTCCTGAATGGGAGGCAGGAACAAATGTAGTTTTTCTCTTGACAGTACTAGGTCAAACTATATTAAAAAACCTATTAAGCATAAAGTCTCTTGCTGCAGTTAAATATAAAACACAATTTGTTCTCTCAGTTCAGCACAGCATTAATATCTTATAAAATCAACAGTACTTTGGACCCACTTGTGTGTGCATTTCACTTTCTATTTTCCTGGTCACTTCCCAGGTAGTTCACCAGAAGAAAAGAGAGTGAGAGGAACACATGCGCTCTCCTATGTCTTCCCCGTGAAGACCATTCTGGCAATGAAGTGTTGTAGGAGGAGATAAAGTCAGCCGGAGAAACTTGGCAGCTGACTCTGGTACTAAGGGAACATGTCCATCACCTCGATTTTCATCCTTTAATATGCAAAGGAAAACATGGCATGCTCAACTCAAGAGGGAATATAAAACAGCCTTCTAAAGAAAGGCTTGGCAGCGTCACAAGGTAGGGGTTGTAAATTGCATTGCTTTTCTTGGATTCTCAGGCAAGCTGGAGAGATCAAGGACTCAGGTTAAGTTATGTTCTTGGACACCAATGCTTGTCCGCAGCACCTTTCCAAGTGAGGGAAGGTAAAGGAGAAGTGGGAGGAGGGGCTGGAATGGCTCCAGAGGCTCAGGATAGCTACAAAACATACCTATCTGGCAGCCTTCCCTCAGCAGTAATCAGTGGCCATGCTAGGTGTTAGTGGACGTTTTGGAATGGAAGGGGTCCCGGGACATTTCCCAGGCAGCATGCCCAACTCAGCTGTGCTATCTTTCCCTGGGAGTCAAAGGAACTTGCTCTGAAATTGCGTTTTTCTACAGTCTGGTCTCATGCATGGTAATTCCTAACAACCTTGATCTGTTCATTCTGTGAACAAGTCATCCATGAATTCCAGCCTTCCAAGTCAAACCTGGCCACCCCACAACCCACTCTGCAGCTCTGCTTTCTTAGTTTACAGTTAATCGGGATCACTGTCCTTCCCTGTGCTCTCCTAGAACCTTATACCTGCACTGGGTGTCAAAGTGAGACTATTATATTATCATTTACATATATTTTTAAAAGATGTGTCTCGTAGTAGGCTGAGTCATAGAAAACGGTGACTTCCAAAGGGTGTGTTCATCAGCACTTCTCTCAGTACCTGGCACCAAATAGGCACTCAAGAAATAAGCACTGAGTGGATGAATAAACGATTATATTTTGGAGAGCAGCTATGTTTCCTAGGTATCCATCTCCTTATAACTGAAATGAGGAGAAAATGAGGTTTGTCAGAGAGCCCATTCACAATAGCCTCAGAATTAGTCTGGTGCCTGGGACATTAAATTTGGCCTTTTGTTTAGTAAAGGAGTGTAAATACCAATGGGACTTGCACCAAGGGGCTCTGGGTCATTAGGTGACAAGGACAGGGATCATTCTATCTAGAAATACTTATGAAATTTCCCATCAGCAGTGATGATAATCTTGAAAATTTCATGTTGATGAATAATTTGTGTTTTAAGTAGTTTGACTTGGAGAGGGAGATTCATGCATGAATTCATTTAAAAAAATGATTAAGTGTCTGTTACATGGTGGGCACAGTGTGGACACTGGAAAGACAAAAATCCCTTTGCTTCAGGAATTCATGACCTAGTGAGTGAGCAGACGTGTATACGGGGTGCATAGGAGACCTGGTTATGAGATATAAACAGTTTATTATGCTATAACATAACACATGCCCAAATAGAGACAGGCATGCCCATGTGTTCCTAGGCAGCCTAGAAGAGGAAATCCAGGGAATTCTAGAAAGGTTCACTCAAGAGGAGGTTTGGGCAAACAAATGGATGGTTAGTGCATTTTAGCTATATAGAAGGAGAAGAAAAAGGATAATAAGAGGAAGAAGAAGAGGAAGAAGAGAAGAAGGAGGAGAAAAAAGGAGCAGGAGGAAGGAAGGAAGGGAGAGAAAGAGAGAGAGAAAGAGGCTGGAGGAGAGAGAGAGAGAAAGAGAAAGAAAGAAAAGAAAGAAAGGAAAGGGAAGAAGGAAGGAAGGAAAAAGGAAGGATGGAAAGGAAGGGAAGGCAAGAGAAAGGAAGGCAAGGGAGGAGGGAGGAAGAAAGGAAGGAAGAAAGAAAGGAAAGAAAGAAAGAAAGAAAGAAAGAAAGAAAGAAAGAAAGAAAGAAAGAAAATAGTTGAGATGGTAAATTTTATAATATATATTTTTTTACCATAATGACAAAATAA